>CAJQUW010001349.1:0-121870 GCA_907163375.1 Prostheceraeus crozeri
TTCATAGCAATAGCACTGAGCTCCTGTACAGGTTCACCCTCACAATCCATAAAAATGATGATAGAAGCCTAAAACGGAAATTTACACATCTAAGGAAACGTTCTATAACATATTACAAAATGAAGAATTACATCGATGCTTTTCACGACAAAATACACAAATGATATGATGGCAACGAAGAAGTAAAATGTATCTAATAAGACCACGTCTACGACACTCAAAGCACATAAGCGAATTGTCATAGGGTAGAGTTAGGAAAGGACTAGTAATTCTCCTTCTTTGATTTGCGTTTTGATGTAGCATTCTTCTCCGACTTGCGCTTCGTACCACTGCTGTTAAGGATTTGATCAATTATGTCGTCCACGTTGGGTGGTTTCGGAATATATAGGATGGATTCCATATGCATGGAGAGAGAGGCTATTTTATTATCCTTGTGTCGACCATAATATAGCCCATTCACTTTGAAAAGGATATCCCAAGTACCTTCTCCGAGCTCATCACATCTGATGGGTATTGAATGATCTCCATCCTTCTTATAGTAAGTACACCAATGTGATACCGGTAGGCAAATGTGATTACCATCCCAAATCTTTCTATAGGGAGTATCCTTGTCATCTCTCGCCTTCCACTCTTGAGCAAGAGGAGTAGGAATGTCCATATTTAATGTCACGTATCCTCAATAATATCAAGTTGGTGGCGAATGTACGGACTCACGGGGATCAGTATGTAGTCCCCATACTGATTGTGCATTATCTTGACATCCGTGGAAGGGAGCATTCCCGTTTGGAGTACTACGCTATGATCATCATAACGCAAGGCTTGTTTAAATTTACGCTGTAGCGGTGTAGGATTATGTACCTTGGTTGTTGTTTCCTCTGGTTGTAATTATGTGGAATTATAAAGTTAAGTTAGTTAAGGTGGTATAGATAATGAATTAAAAAAGAAAGTGTATTTATAATTGAGATTTATTATTTGATAATGTAAAGAAGTAATATGTAGTTTAAGAGAGTAGGTAGTTTTAATAAGTAAAGTTTGATTGTTATTCTTATTATGTTTTATATTGATTTTAATGAATAGTGAAAATATATGAAGAGAAATGAGTAAAAATATCAAAAATGGTTACTCAAAGTTAAGCAATAAAACAAATCATTTATATTAGAAAATCAGAAGCTAGTTTAATAAGTAATAGGTACAATGAAAAGTAGATGAAAAAAAATTTAGATTACTTTAATAATATTAAATTTATATATTAATAATAAAAAAAAGAAGAAAAAAAATGAATAAAAGTTTGAATAAATTGGAGATGATAAAAATGGAGATAGGAGATCTTTTGTCCTCATCCAACTCAGTTTAGGCTTATTTTAATTATTTAAGGAAATTTTGAACTTAATCTCCAATTAGGGTGTCACTCCGATCTACCTTTCAAATCTAGTTCGAATGTAAACAATAAGATGGATTGATGAATTTTAACCTCAGAGTTGCACTAATGGCATTTGAAACTCAAGAATCAGCAATTCGTAAAATTTTAATGACAATTAAATATAGGGCTCAAGTATAGAATTGGGAGAATAGAAATTTTTAGAATCTCAACAACTATGTGTTGTATTGGTAATCATAGCCTCACTCAGCATGAATTCAATAGCTCAGTTGTAGATAATATACTAAGCTCCTCTCAGTTGTCTCAGTTTAAAATTTGCGCAATAATCTGGATAAATATTTGCTACTGTTGCAGGTAAACATATAAAACAAGATTGGTCATCAATACTCATAGAGGACTCATATCCTCATATTCAAATCTGCCTCACGGGAATGATAGCGCTCAGTTGAATATAAATTCAATGACTATTCCGTAACCCTCAGTTCGGATCCTCCGAATAGAGCATCCTCAGAATCTTACAGTCAATATGTACTTCCAATGATATAAACTCAGTTGTAGATGATCTGACCGTAGCGAACCTTGTAACGTTTGACCGCCATTTTGTCCTACTAGTGCAGCAGATGGAGTAGAGGCCTGAAAATGAAAAAAGATTGTATTAAGTTTACGTTCAAGGGAGGAGAGGGAGGGAAGTAGCGACTTACCATTTTAGTTGGATAATAGAACAGGGAACTAGAGAGAGAGAGAAAATGTGCGTCCGTCACTCGTGTGATTCAACGATGGAATGATTCTCACTGTGGAAGGCTCGCTATTTATAAAGAAATGCTTGATTCTCATTGGATGATGATCCTCATTGGACAATAACATCAAGCTGATTCGAAATCTGGCCTCGTTTACCCATCCGAGTTCGTTTTGGTGTACACCAAAACGTCCCAAATTCTAACTCTGTCGTTTTTCGCCAATGTCCCAAAATCTTAAATGGCGTCTCACATCTAAACGAAGACAGATAGGAACAAGCCGATTCTTTCACTGAATTTGTCTCACTCTTAGTTTCAAACGAGCTATCGCACGACAAAATCCGTCCACTGGAAGCCAAAATCGAAGCAAGCTGTCCAGAGGGGGGGGGACGTCAGTGAAATTTCAAAATTTGATGAAAAATGTTTTGGTGACGGTCCCAGGTCGAAATTCCACACTTTGGAAAATTTTCAAAATTTTACCCATACAAAGTCACTCTGACACTTAGGATTTTTTCAGGTAAGCGAGCTACGACCTAAAATCTTGTAACCGCTCTAACTTTTGAACGAAGACAGATAGGAACAAGCCGATTCTTTCACTGAATTTGTCTCACTCTTAGCTTTCAAACGAGCTATCGCACGACAAAATCCGTCCACTGGAAGCCAAAATCGAAGCTAGCTGTCCAGAGGGGGGGGACGTCAGCGAAAATTTTTCTCTCCGATTGACTTGAAACTCACCATACCGATGCAGAATTTCACGCTGAATCCGAATCTGGCCTCCGTTTTCCCATCCGATGCTTCGTTTTGGCTCTACAGTAGGCAGCCATCACAAAAATTCTAACTCTGTCGTTTTTTCGAAAAATGTTGAAAATTTTTTCTCTCCGATTGACTTGAAACTCACCATACAGATAGAGAATTTCACGCTGATTCGAAATCTGAAATCCGTTTTCCAATCCGATGCTTCGTTTTGAAGCTAGAACCCAAAACGTCCCAAATTCTAACTCTGTCGTTTTTCGCCAATGTCCCAAAATCTTAAATGGCGTCTCACATCTAAACGAAGACAGATAGGAACAAGCCGATTCTTTCACTGAATTTGTCTCACTCTTAGCTTTCAAACGAGCTATCGCACGACAAAATCCGTCCACTAGAAGCCAAAATCGAAGCAAGCTGTCCAGAGGGGGGGGGACACCAGCGAAAATTTTTTTCTCTCCGATTGAATTGAAACTCACCATACCGATGCAGAATTTCACGCTGAATCCGAATCTGGCCTCCGTTTTCTCATCCGATGCTTCGTTTGGGCGCTACACACCAAAACGTCCCAAATTTTAACTCTGTTAAAATTTTGAAGAAAAATTTTTTCTCGTCGTGCCTTGAAACTCACCCTACCGATGCAGAATTTTACGCTGAATCCGAATCTGGCAGCCATTTCACCATCCACGACAACCTAGACGGTCGCCCACGTCAACCTGGACGGTCGCCCACGTCAACCTAGACGGTCGCCCACGTCAACCTAGACGGTCGCCCACGTCAACCTGGCGGTCGTACCAACTCACCCGAGTCTCACACTCTGTCGTTTTCGAGGGGGGGGGGAGTCAGCGAACATGTTGTGAACGGGAACCCACCTGGCCGGCACACCACGACAGACCACAACCTCTGTCGTTCCAGAGGGGGGGGGACTCAGACCCGAAGCACCACGGCGGCCGACCACGACACTCTACCGTTCCAGAGGGGGGGTCGCCGGTCGAGTGTTTGTCACTTGCTTACTACTCTTGATTGATTAATCCAGCTCATAGACTGTAAGATAGGCAAGCAATTACTCTGCAGAGATTGCGAAAAGAACTGTACAGATATGAATTTACTCTGCAGAGGAAGGATTAAACCAACATTAAATCGCGTTGAAATAAAATTATAAAAAAAATGTAAAATATAAATATAAAATAAAATAAAATAAAATAAAATATAAATATAAATTATACTATTCATAAAGGATAGAATATGAGGTGGAGCACAAAACACTAAAGCAGCCCTTAAAATTGAAACATGCATGTGATAGAATTGCTATAATAAGCGCAAGAGAGTCTTGCGATTATAGAGTCGACAGTAAATTGTTCCCTATAGTCTCAGCTCCTTCACCAAGGTGATCAGGCGTCATATGAGAAATCTGCTTCGCATTTTCATTGTCATTTCACTTTTAAAATCTTAGGAAAACAAAATCGAGTCGACGAACAACCAAATTAGGATTTCATGCTTAGAGGCTGTTCAAAAAGTGAAGCTGTCACAGGCAAAGACATCCATTTTTTTGGTCACAGGTCTAACAGAGAATCATAATTCACATGCAGTCGATGCATCCGATATACATGTAGAGTAGTCCGTGGACTTCAGATAACTGTCATTTAAATTTCAGCTTATATTTCTCACACTGCTTAATTTTCATTTCATTCTGTATTTATCAGAGTTCTGCATGCCAGCATAATTTGAATATACATGTACTTGTACGTAAAAGTTTGAAAATTCATTGTAATCAAGATAGCGTCAATTTTACACTGTTCACGTGGTTCATGCTGTCTGATGTAGAAATAGGAATCCATTATGGAGCGAAGGCCTATGGTCTGTAAGCATCAGCCACTGCATTCTATACATTTTTTTCGATTAGCAACACCTAATATGACATCTTTAGAGGCAGCAATGTACGAGCAGCATTAGGCTCGAAAAAGCTAGATTCTATCGAGATATCGTCCAGACCAAAGATATTTAATTGTTTAAAATGGCTAGATGGGAAATAGTTGCCTAAATTTGAACCCATTTTAGTACGGTCCTTATCGTGGCAAAAAAACCATTACGGCAATGGAGCGAAATTGCTGTTTTGTCGGCTGTGCGATGTGCAATGCGACAAAAAGGCTTGGAAATGGCACATGATGTAAAGCATAATTCACTGATATTATGTGATAAGTTTCAAGAATATTCGTTCAGTAGTTTCTCTGAAAAAAATTGTTTAAGATTAGACCGGTAATACATCAATTTAATGCAGTACTATCAATTTGGAAGAAAAAATATTCAGATGAAGGCTGATGCGGTATAAATTGATGAACACTAAACTCCCTCTGTAGAATTCATAACAATTTCAGTGAGAATCCGAATATCAAACTGAGAATTGTCCATTAATAGGGCTCAACATGTCAACAACGCTCTTCGTGCTATTTACCAAGCTTAAATATACGATATGGATCTATTGCAAATAATTAACAGAGGGCATTTTAGGGCCAACTGGAATCGATCATCGCATGTCTGTCGATGTCAAAGATGTTGACAATGTACATCTTATAACATACTCGTACATATTGGTTGGTATATGTTGTTTGTTTTTATTTGCGTGGGCCAATTTTATATCAAATTTTCTGGTAGTTCATGAATATTTATTTTTTATGTTGTATCATGTAATTTCTTACCACAAAATTATATAGACACGTTATATAATTACCAAGCTTGGCAATCGCGTCTGGCGTGGTCGGGGCCGGTGCACGTGGGCACAGCAGCGATATACGTGTAAAACCATTGCCAGGTACCGGATTTATTACATATAAGCAATCAGGCTGCATGATCACAAGTAAAGACGTGGTAGTTATTCTGTTTATAGCAGTCATCTAGTCATGTTGCAGGTGAACTTTACTCTGCCTTCATCATGGCTTTTATCTAAAAATAAAACAATTGGTTTTTATGTGTACTATTCCTTTATAACATGCGCGCTTCAGATTTAAGGATCAACTGCCATAAAATAATGCAATGCAATAAAGTCTAATTGAAAGAATTGTATCAGCAATGCTCTTATTTGCATCTGAAGACGTTTTTGCAAGACATCTGAAAAAGTAGAATGTTGTGGCCCTATCTGTTGCAATTCGGACGTTCGCTTTTAAACATATAAAAACTTCTTGAATTATTATCAAAATGCGTTTTAGTTCTGCAATTATTAAAAAAGGGCAAAGCAAAGGAATATTTGTTGCTCGCCTACATACTTTTCAAATTCATACAATACCAGCTGATTTCCACTGGTTTCGTTGCACACAAGGTAAAAGCACGTCTGTTTCCTATCTAGTCCTTTATAATATTAAATATCTTTGGTCCAGACTAAGTTATGCATGGAAATCCTATGCGTCATTCCAAACCCATCTTCGATCTGCAATCTCCGAATCTCCAAATTGCTCAGAACTAGCAAGAGTGGCGACTAAAGAACTCCAAGTTGCAACCAGGTTGCTGTGCATTTACAATCAATCCAAATAGTGCCTTCGCAGTCGTGAGTTACGCTGCGACTAGGCTGTACATATAGTCCCAAGTGATATGCAGCATCATGATTATGTGATGAGTTTCATGAAATTTAAGTATATATGAAAATTTTTCAAAGTTACCCACACTCGTGAAATCGCTTATGAGCTACAATGTGCACATTGTGTGACATGTGAAATGCAACCATACGTCGGCTTGATAATGCAGAGCAAGTATGGAGAATAGTGGTATACTGTGTGCAAGTAAAATCGGATCAAGATGTAAAATTTTTGAGCAATAAATAAAGGTGTTTTAATAGCCTTGAAACGAACTTTTCGTAATATTGGGAGTTAATTAGTAATGTACTCTTGATCATCATGAGCATTTGATGAATCCCTCGGTCTCTATTTTATGTTGACTTTCCATACGTAGGCTCTATTCTAGGATTAAGTAGTACTAAAGCATCATTTAAATATCGTCATCAATTTTAATCATTGGGAATTCAATCAGTAATTAACCGTTATCATCCCAACGTTCCCATTTGGGAACATGCATTTAAGGAGCTGATGTTATGTTATGTCTAATTTTTTAATTAGGATTCCTTGACGAAATTATCGTCATAGATGAATCATTTTTATTTCCAGTGAATTCGTGTAATGATTCACTTCCGTCACGTTTAGAATTGAATTTATATTTTACAATTTTTTCCACGAAAATAAGCAATTTTTGGAAAACTCAGTCATGTGCCAAATTCCATCTATTCAAGTTAAACATCATCCTGCGAAAGACCAATAGACCTTACATCACCACTTCATCATAAAATTCTATCATTTATCTCGGAGTTACAAAATTACGTGTAAGTTTATACCCATTTTCACATTTGGGACCGTTGAGATAAAACCCAAGATACTTATGTGTGATAAGTGAGAAAGCAATTTATGTGTAGTCTTTTCCGACGCTTCCCACACATCTTTCTTGTGTTTGATTTGCAAAGTACGCATCGTCCCTGGGACACAGAAACTACAAATGCCCGGTTTGGTCTTTTTGGACTTCAGTGACCACACGTGCAGTTGGGCCACCCAATCTGTTTCGAGGAACCTATTGGCTTTTCAGTAGAGAAACAGTGACTTGTCTTACGAACTCAATGTGGGCAATTGGACTGTCAGGGTGAAGATAATTGTACATTTTCCAGCTTGCCACGCATAAAGTATTGATGGAATTTATAAAAAGATTATACCACCAGTTTTTGCCTCTGTTAGTCGGGCGGTATGATACCAAAAGTTTGTCGAGGACATCGACTCCTCCCATTTTCTTATTATATGAGTCAACGAGTTTTGGCTGCGTGACTACTATTCGTTTTCTCTCTTTGAAAGAGTGCCTCTGACAATGCCGAATTGGAAAGACGGCATCAAAGGTTGTGGCAAGCATAACCGTTGTACTGTCTTTCCAAGAGCATACCATTATTTTCCCATCCGACAAATAATCATACGATCCTCTCTCCTTTTTACTTAGTGCCTCCTTCGACAGTGGGCATTTATTGGTCCTGTTTGATCTGATCGTTCCAGTGGCTCGGATTCCAAGTTCCGCCAAACGATCTAGAGTAGAATAGGAGATAAAAAAATTATCAAAGTATAGCTCCTTCTCATTGGGATTTTCTACGAGATTAGCCAATTTCAAAACAACACTTTCACCCAACGGTGCAACCCTCTTTGATTTTTGTTCATCAGATCATAGATGAGCACAACTTTCGCGCATTTGGAAGGGCCGAGATCATCGTTATCTGATAAGTGGAGGTATTTTTTCAACAGCTGAAATTTGCTACGCACCATAGATGAAGCAACGAATGGTAATGAAAAGTCTTCCGACGTACTCCAATAGCCTCTCTCTTGAGGAAGTCTGACATATTCAGAATACAATAAAATGCCCAGAAACTGTTCCATGTCAAGATTTGTTGTCGAGAAGCTTGTGTCATTTTTGACTTCATGAGCGTATCTGATTTTTTCCAAATTCGCTGACGCTTTGCAGGGGGAGGTATTACTAGTTCATCATCTTCACTGGCTTGGATTACTTCAAATATTCCTGTCGCATTTTCTTCACAAATATCTTCTGTTTCAGATTCAACGTCTCCTCTCTCATCATTCGGCAATATTGCGATAGTCGGTAAAATATCGTCATCACTATCCTCAGAAATAAGCGCAACGGCTTGCTCCACTGTTAGTAACTTTATAACCAGTTATCACCAGTTAATGTGAATCTGATTCTTGGAAAACAGAATACAAACAACATCACTGTAAGCGTGAGACTGACTGAGTAAACAGAAGTATCAAGTGAGGTCTGCACCCATCAAGTGAAGAATGCACCCATCATGGATCTATATCCATGTATTTCCATTGAACGAGCTAATTCATGAAGGATAGAATTCTATGGTAACCTGACGTCAGACCCTCAACGTTATGACATCGATTGCCTTGCATGAATATGAGGCATGCAGCCAAAATCTCCCATAAATAGCTGCTTTCTATGGTTCTTTGTTCTTTACTTCAATTGATACAGGAACGACTTGAAAAGCGATCCATTAGTCCCCGGTCATTCTCATGCAAGGCTACCTATGGATAACATGAAAAAGAGAAGCAGATTCATTTGTCAATAGCCATCAATAGTGCCGATATTCAACGCTTATTGATGAATTACGCAAAATGACGCTGGTGGATTTTTCTCATTCTTGATACTGAATCCTCCCAACGTTCCCATTTGGGAACATGTTTGAAATACATGAAAACCGATATCTATGTCAATGAAATTTTGTACACAATAGTAACTGATCAAACATTATTCAGCTAAAAGGAATTGTTTTTAGAATGATTTTTCTGCATGTGGGATGAAAACGGTTAAGAAAAAAGACCTATCTGCCGTAAATCGTCTATTGAATTTTCACACGACATGTCGCAGGTCCTGCTGCGTCGTCAGGCAATAGTTACAAGTCATATGGCAAACACAGATGTAGCTAAATTAAATATCGCACTGGGCTAGAGCAGAATGTGATAATTATTCACGCACTTATTGAAACATGCGTCTGCCTCAAAACGCCATACTTGCTTTATCTTATACTTCAATTGGGAATTCACTGTCCTCAAGGTTATTCACTTGGTCACTCGATACTTGATTTTGGAAGCAGTGCGGCCTTCAGTGACGAAGGCAGAGGAGGAAGACGCTGTGGTAGCAGCCTCCGCCAAAATGAGTAGGACAGGGTGCGGGGATTTTGTGGATCATGTATGTAGAGAAATTTCCATGCAGGAATCTGAATGCTGTATTAACATAACATGAGCAATTGGTGTTGACGGCAATTACTGATTGTCTTTTGATTTTCGCTGTACAACTTGCTATTTCTGACATTCTTTTTGGACCAGATTATCCAACGCTGCTAATTTAGGATGTTGGGCTAGCATGAGGTGGGGAAATGACTTCCATTCTCTTCGGGAAGTTACCTGTAGGGCATAGCCTTTAAAGACTTCTATTCTCTTCGGGAAGTTACGTGTAGGGCATAGCCTTTAAACACCTGGTGCCGGTATTGTCATATCGATTACAAACAACCAGATGTAACTTTTGAGAGCCGTGATGTGGACTGTGCAAGCTTAATTCGGCTCGATGAATAAAATAAGTACATCAACACTGAAACTCAGCCCGTTCCAAGTTATAAACGGGTTGTCACCATTGTGTTTGTGCTCAATTTATATATGCCCGGGAAGAAGGGGTGCAGGAGGTGAATCTGCAACCACTGAAAACTTAAGGGGTGCAAAGTATGCTTTTGCACACCAAGTTTACTTTTCCCATGTAATGAAGGCTCACCGTTCTACCTACTTTATCATTTTTGAAGAAGGAATAATGTGACTTGATATTATGCGAAATAGATAGGTGGGCATGGGAAATAAAACGGAAGCTATCATCAATGTTCGACCATTAATTTATTCGCTACCGGTAAACTCAAGTCCATTAATTGTGAGAATTTCTTTAGTAATACTAATGTCTCAAATTTACAAGCCCGAAAGATACCATTGATTACATTCGCTAATTATCTTTGTTAGGGTTTTTCAAGACGTAGCTTACATACATTTAAAGATTGTATACATGGCTTCTTTTTGCATGCTCTAAGTTGACGGAGGAAAACCACGGTTCGACGATGTTGTCTATTTGTTCACAGGCTACACGTTTCGACCGTTACTTCGGTCCTGTTCACACCGACTGATGTACCAAGCCAGCCCTTAGCACATTTCACATAAGCGGGAGATAAAATCTTTAAACACATGAACAACGGTGCACGTGCAGTAGATATTAAATAAAAATCTAAAACATAAAGTCACTTAATACTTGCTACTGACTGAAACAGCAGAAATGCCACATAATGTGAAACACTATTTCGAAAGCAAATGTCTCCAAGTGTCGTCTACCACGCATTTGACTCTATTTGAGGAGCTTAGCTTCTTCGTCCACCACGCCCGCTTGAAAACACGCTTCTTATAGAAAGACTGCTCCTTCTCATGGGCAGCCGCCGCCTTCCAATCCATGGTGTGACCATTGCGTGTGCAGCTATCTCCGAGCATTCATTATTCATGTTCCTCACCATCCTTCTGTACTCCTCGATAATTTGCTCCAAAGTCTTCCCCGACTCACCAACGTATGTCCGCTGGCAGTTCTAGCATCCAATTTTGTACACCACACTCATACCTATTCTCTCCTGACGTTTTCTCACCGACCGGTCAGTCAATCTGCAAACCGGCCTGCCTGTCACTCCCTTTCCCAACTCACCAAGAATTCTGGATATCCTCTCGTAGACCCTGGGTAATAGGGTAGAGAATATCTTGGTCCTTCGAGCACCTTCCTCCTTTCACGAACCTTCACCGCGACCAAGAGATCACTTCTCCGGTAACCTCTGCAAGATAAATCTCCCTGATTCTTCTACTTTCCTCCATCTTCTCCCCAATTGAACAAATATGATCCTCCCATCAACAACACGAAACACCGATCTAGGATGACATGAGCTCCTCTTCAAATAGCTGTTGCGGTGCGTGTCCTTCCTGAAAACGCCCAATACCACTCCTAATTCATGGCTCCTACTTATTTTTATCATATTATAAAAGCGGCAAAATCCCATGGCTTTCCTGTTCCACCGTGAATTTTATGGAAGCCTTAAGGAATTCAAGAAATTATGATAAATTCTTATGATCTCCTTTAAAACGACCCAATATATCACCGATATATCGCATCCACACATGAGGAACTCCCAGTCTTCTCAGCAACCCTTCACGTAGCACCATTTCCTTAAAGTGAAGCATGTAGGCCTATATATTGGCCACCACAACACTTAGACTGCTCCCCATTGCTATCCCGTCATTCTGGATGTATACACCGCCCTCGAAAACAAAATAACACCTCATGAGGCAAAACTTGACCAACTGAACCAGTTCCTCCACTCGTAACTTGGATCTTTCTGCAACAGAGGGATCCTCCAATAATCGTTGTCGAATGACTTCCAAACTCTCACCAACTGGTACGCTAGTGAACAGATTGTCCACATCGTAGCTGACCAATTGTAGTCAGCAAGTATTGCTGACCAATAGTTGTAGCAAGTATTAAGTGACTTTATGTTTTAGATTTTCATTTAATATCTACTGCACGTGCACCGTTGTTCATGTGTTTAAAGATTTTATCTCCCGCTTATGTGAAATGTGCTCAGGGCTGGCTTGGTACATCAGTCGGTGTGAACAGGACCGAAGTAACGGTCGAAACGTGTAGCCTGTGAACAAATAGACAACATCGTCGAACCGTGGTTTTCCTCCGTCAACTTAGAGCATGCAAACAGAAAGCTCAGCATGCTTCAACACTTGCATACTTAGCGATAAGATTATTGTATATTTACCTCAATGCAATATATGCAATGCAAATATAGTGTAGGCTGACTTTTTCTCAAATGACTCAATATCAGTTGATCGAACTATATCAAGTGTTGATGCATTTTACAAAATACCTAAGTATTTGTAAAGTCCATCTTCAATGTATTGTGTATGAATAAGATTCTTGAATTGAAATTGAGTGCATATATATGTATCTACATCGTCAAAATTTTAGTCACACACATATTTGTATTCATTGTTGGTATGGGCCTCCTTGATTTGTTTGGGAGCAGTATTATGTTGTGTTGGAAATGGATCAATATTTTTTCAGATCAAATGATTCTGGCCTAAAATTATTTTGGTACACCTTAACCAAGGTCTCACAACCTGTAAATGATAAAATAATATTTAACATGCTACACAGGAAAATCAACATCTTCATGTACATATATAGGACCTACATGTATATGTAGTTTTAAACTTGTAAATCCACACTGAATAGAGCCTAATCAAAAGAGTAATGTTGCTAACATCGATAACATGTTTCGCCGCACTTGCATCAGCAAGCCCTGTACCTGCCAGTTATAGCTGGTAGATGCTGACAGATCCATACGTCATAAATTTATAATAATTTTCATACAAAAATATAGGCTCATAACTGCAATATGCATATGTAAATATATGACTATGCAAATAGCCTATCTGCTATGTATGCAGTCGTAGGGACTGCATGTATTTCATTTCATCAATTATAATCGACTATTCTTGCAACCCCTACGACAAAACCGTTCCCGTGCCATTGTCAACATAAGTGGAATATTTCTTCGTTTCTTATAATTTCTCGTCGATGTCTACTGTGATTTTTATAAAATGAACCGAACCAGTAGGTACAGTCAAAAAAGTAAGCGATGTATTGAAATCCTTGCGTTGCAGTAAGACCATACATCCCCCATACCCATACATCCTAGAAAAAGTAATTAAAGGAATGTAGACCTATAGAGTGTTGGAGACGAATAATATCCACCCACCTGACAGATGAAGAGATTTATAAAGCTCAATGCAATATAACTTCATTTGGTCCTTGGATAATATGAAAATGTACATGTACACGTGGTAATCTTCCTCAAGTTTTTTGCGTTAAATGTTTGAAAATAGCATTTAAGGCTTATTGAATTTCTGTTGTTAAGTTTTTGCTTCTCATGTATTGTGTCTAAGTTTGTTGCATTCGTTATAAGCGCACCATAGATCCTATTCAAATAAGACTGATCGACTTGCACTGCTAGCAGTTTGCACAGTGAAATAAAATGCGCTCTGCAGGAATTTGATCCCCTTCAACGATTGATCGAATAGATTCTTTTTTTATCATGTTTTCATTGTATTCATAATAGGAACTTTGTAAATGCAGCATAAATATGTGCATGTCTTCCAGCAAGCGATGATAAAGTAATTGTATGCCTACTTATGTAGCGCACTTGAATTTTAATAATTTGGAATTAGGGATGATATCCGAAAATTCATCCCACTATAATGAAAGTACTGGCCACGCACCTGGTGACCTTCCGGATAGATTGATGTAATTGATGATTAAGATTGCTTGCTTCTTCACTGTTCATCACTTGATCATGTCGGCCTTGTGTCACTCAGTGGTGTCATTTTCAGGATTTTTTAGCAACTCATTCATCAAAGATGAGAGTTGTTGGGTGAGTTGCTAAATTATTTGTATCGTAGAATTCATAGCAGCGGTGGTTGACTGACTAGTTGACAAGAAAAGATTGAAGATAATGCTCTTGTTTGTCAACAGGTGAAGCAGACTCGTCTACAAAATATTCAAATCTGATCTGATATCAACCGAGGAAAATAAATAGGATTCGGCTAATTATTACATTGCGTCATCAGAATGAAAAATAGATGATTATATGAAAGGCCTTCCTGTATTTGATTTGATTTTCAGTGCTCAATCGCAGAGAAAATGAATGTTCGGTCGGTACCTAATTACCCGTCATTGAAATTATGCAATAAAACTAAATCGACCATTGAATCGGCATGATTTCGATAATGAAGCTTGCATTAGTAAATCGCATGAACAATTCATTTGTATCGTATTTAATATCTGAAGTGAGCTCTACGGTCTAAAGAATTATATCTCAATAGCTTGCGATCGCCAAAAGACTACAAAGAATTGCAAAGATACATCGGAATGTTTGGTTTCTTTCAAAGGTTCATCCCGAACTACGCAAATTTGTTGAAGCCATTGCGAGATTTATTCAGAACTGAAAAATTCTGTTGGACAATATAATGCAAAGTAGGTGCTCAGTCATATTAATGTTTTTTTCTTATTTTTTTGTGAAATTCAAGCAGCTGCACATCTATAAAGCATATACTTATGATAATTGACATGTAGCTGACCGCCAATGACCATGCTATATATTTTTTTGCTGATATTGTGTAGGTCTACCATCAGTATCCTCTGGTAAGGTTGTTACTGCTAGCTTGTATCACATACTCGTAGAGGCCTATTTGTTCATTACATACGCAGTCCTGTATGTACATCTGTGGGCCTATATGCATAAACCCTGAGTGAATTTTGACACTGATTCAAACGTGGAAAATTTCCCGACGCGACCACTGGTCACCACCCTCCAAAAAAATCCGAGATGCCCGTCTTGTGCACTCACATATCTGATGAATTCTTTGTTGTTGAATATCGTTTTTTCCGTAGATGCATATCATTTACGCAATTGTATCATCCAATAATGCTTTTTCTGCGGATTCAGAATGGATGCTGAAATTGACGATCAAATGACAACAACATCCAACAGTGCTGAAGCAGTTAACGAGCCCAGTGCTAAACGCAGTCGCCGACTTCCAGCTCGCTTCAAGGTGGAGCCACCCCATCCTTTTCAAGCAAAGCATAAGAGGGCGGTTTTAAATCGAGAATTGAAGACATGGTCCGAAAGCAGCTTAAAGTTATGGTCCGAATATATTCAGTGGTAAGTTCGAAAATTTCATTTTTTACTTTCAAATGTTTAAAATGTCTGACTTTCAGGACATGTGTTTGCCCTTGCACGGATATTTAGGCAGGGAAACATGGTAATAAAAGGATGACGGATAGAAGTTGCAACATGAAAATCTCGAATGCAGCATTATGTATTCATATTTAAGATTTAACTGATTGAAATTACTTCATAGAAAGCCTTGTTCCTGTCATCTACATTGACAACAATAAAACTTCTAAGCAAAGTTTTATGCAGTGCACATTAGTGACACTACAATTGCACGTATTTTCACTTAGATTGACTTGTCAACGACTGTATAGTTGGGTTGGAATCAGTCACATGTTTAGCTCTAAGCTTTTCAGTGGTCTTTCATGCCCAAACTTAAGCCTGGTTTCCACAATAACCTCTAGAAAGGAAGTTGTGCTTCATGCAATGCAAACAGTGGCACAAAAATAGCACGCGCTTTCACTTAGATACGAGTGCTGTCAACGACTGCGTGGATTAGAATCAGTTGCATATGTGATTCTAAGCTTTTCATTGGTGATTGATGCCCGAACTTAAATTCCTCGTCTGTTCCGCGACCTTGAATCGATTTCCACTCGAGTCAGCTTCAGATAAACAGTTTATTTCTATGTTCCTATTGATCTGACGTGCTCGATGAAGATGATATCTTATCAGTCAGTTTTACTTTGCCAGGCTGCTGTGCCCTTTCCAATACAGCTTAATGCAAGGCAATAGATTTCGGTCTGATCACTGAACTCAGAGTTAAATTGCGTTGTCTGCGTGTTTTGGTATAGAAATGACATTTCTTAATGCTAATGTTTGGGTCAGAACTACACACAAGCAGGGTTGGCAAAAACCCATTTTGGGTTTTTGTGGTTGGGTTTTTGGGGGTTTTGGTCCCAAAAACCCAATTCTGGGTTTTTGGGAATTTTTTGACCCCGAGGTCCGATACTTAAGAAAACGCAAGTGTTTAAAGGGAGTTGACATTCCATGTTTTGCTGCGATGTTAGATAATGAGTTATTGTTAATAATGCGTGCATTCAATTGTCATAATTGTTGCTATAACCGAATAACCGAATAATACAAAATGAAGCATCCTATCTTCACATTCTATTTATGGCCTCGGACTGCGCTTAAGCCTTATAACTCTAATCTTATTTTCATGAAAATGTCAAGTCAATGATGATTCTGGCTTAGTATTTCTGATTCTTTAAACCAAAGCCTCGTGACACTTTTTCTCACGCAGTGTGCGGTCCGGTCGCCTGGTCCCCTGGAATATCCTACATTGCGAAGCAGAAACGTATTAGGTTGCCGCCCTTACCGGTACATGCTTTATTTCAGTGTTCCATACTTTATTTCATGTGTATTAGAAAACTACTTATTTACTTCTTACTTCCTCGTTTTGCGTCTCTTCTTCCCGGTTCCGGGGCTGGACGTAGATGCGATGACCCGCTTCCATCTCGAACGATCTAGAGCAGTGTCTTCCGACACCTCCAGAGATTCCAGATCTTCATGGATACAGGCTTGCCAAGTCTTCTTAGGTCTTCCAGGTGGACGGCAACCATCGACTGACAAGTTGTAGACTTCATTGATGACGTCACCATTGGCTCTTCTTGCGTGGCCAAACCAGCGCAGACGTCTTTGCCGCAGGCGGACTGGAAGTTCGGGCAAACCACAGCGTCTCGCTACTTCTTCGCTTGTAACTTTGTCTTTCTACCTGACCTTTGCCATATACCTCAGCATTCGTCTGTCAGTACTTCTCAGAAGTTCAACCAGCCTTAGGCTGAGGGGCCACGTTTCTGCGCCGTAGATGAGAACTGATCTTACACACATCTCATACACATGGGCTCTACACTTCAATGGGATGCCTTTGTTGGTAAGAAGACTGGCCAATTCTCTCCATTTCGTCCATGAAGCCGCGATGCGAGTCCGAACCGCTCCTTCTGCGCTTGCCTCTGAGTCCACGACATCTCCGAGGTAACAAAAATCTTGGACCTCTTGTAGGACGATCCCATTCGCATTAAGTGAATCATCCTCAGGCGAGTTGGGAACATCCGCGCACTTCGGACATCGGAAGCCTGTTATTCCTTGAAATGATCGCAATCGGGAGCACTTTTTGTGACACCACAATTTGCAGGAAACACAAAAGATCGAGTTTGCTCCGACTCCCCTGCCACAACAACTGCGCGGCCACTTTCCAGACTTGGTGCGTTCTTTGCTCTTCCCAGTTACCATGACCTTGGACTTCGCCCCGTTGACCTTCAAGCCACGCCGCTCTAAACCATCCTTCCACCTTGAAAACATATCAATGGCTTCTTGCTTGGAGGCAGCTGTTAAAACCAGATCATCGGCGTACAGCAACTCCCATGGGCCGGATCCTCGACAATCTTTGCACGCTTCCTCCATCACTGTAATAAACAGCAAGGGGCTAAGCGCTGACCCTTGGTGTACTCCCATGCCGACGTCCAGTTCCTCCGACAGACCAAACTTTGTCACGATTTGCGCTCTTGAACCCCAATGCATGGACATTACAACCGAAACCAATCTCTCAGGAACTCCTTGTCTGCGCAATGCCCATTCGATGATTTCTCTAGGGACTCTGTCGAAAGCCTTTTCGAGATCGACGAACACATGGTAGAACTTCTTCTTCTTTTGGCTGTACTTTTCTTGCAACTGACGAAGGTTGAAGACACCATCAGTTGTAGATTTCCCTCTTCGGAAACCAAACTGCCGGCAATCAATGCTAATTATCTTCCTCAACCTCCTCTCTACGACCTTCTCAAACAGCTTCATACCATGTTCCAGCAGACGAATCCCTCTGTAATTGCCACATTCCAGAGAATCACCTCTCCCCTTGTAAATGGGGATAGTCAGGCTTCTTTGCCATTGAGACGGCAGACCGCCACTGTCGATTGCCTCCTGAAATACTGTCACCAGTCTCATTACAGTATCTTCACCAGCTCCCTTAAGCAGTTCAACTGAGAGGCCTGATGGTCCAGGAGCTCTGCCATTTTTCATGTCGCATAGAGCACTACGTACTTCTTCCTCAGTCACTCTTTCTGTGGGTCCTTCAGTTATAATTGGCTCATCGATGGTGAAGTTGCTGCTTTTGTTTAGCAATCCTTCGAAGTACTCTTTCCAACGAATTTTGATGTCTGCTTCTTCAACTAAAATCTCTCCTGTTTCACTTTTCACGAAGTTTCCTTGAACTACATCTTTCCCTTCTGTTTTCATTTGTCGCGCAATCCTGAACATCTTGTTTTGCGTTTCGGTCTTACTGATGTTCCTGCTCAATGTCTGCCACGATTCTTCTCTGGCCTTTGCAACAGCTTTCTTAGACAATTTTGACGCATCCTTGTACATTTTACGGTCATTTTCAGTTTTTGACTTCTGCCACTTTTTGAAAGCCAATTTCTTGTTCTTTATAGCTCTTTGTACCTCACAAGACCACCACCACCACGTCTCACGCTGCACTTGTCGCGGCCGTCCTCTTGTTTCTCCAAGAACTTGTTTTGCTGCCTGAATGACATTACATTGAAGCTGGTCCCAACCGATCTCCGATTGAGCTTCATTTTTCTGCTGGCAAACTTCCTCAAATTTTCTTTTCGTTTCTTCATCTTTCAATTTCCATACTTTCAATTTTCTGTTGAAAGTTTTCCTAAATGCCTTTACTTCTTGCTGCATATGTACATCCATGACCAATAGCCGATGTTGTGTTAGGCAGGCCTCTCCAGGGATGCATTTCACATCCCTGACAGTCACATGACCATCTTGTCTCAACAGCATGTAGTCTATTTGAGAAGCGCCATCACCACTTTTGTATGTGATCAACTTTTCACGACCTTTATGAAACTTCGTATTCATGACCAACATTCCGTGTCATTGACAGAAAGTTAGAATACGTTCTCCTTCGGAATTTCTCTCACCGAAACCATGAGGACCCATCACATCTTCAAAACCTCTTCTGTCCGCGCCAACATGCCCATTTCTAAAACTACTGTTCATCAAATACACCAGTGCATTTTCTCACATTATAATATCATTATTAATCAATTACCAGTGACATTTGAGCACTCTGTTGGCAAAATAATATACCTCCAAATTAGTGTCGAGAAATCCACAGAAATCTAGTTCCGTCATGGACCAAAAATCCCAAACAAGCCAAAAAACCCGAAAAATCCCATTACCCAGTGGTTTTTTGACTCTGATGTGAGTTTTTGACCAACCCTGCACAAGGGAATGCAAATTTAAGTCAAAATACAATTCTATGAACCAGAAAATCACATTTAACAGAAATCACATTTAACATACAATACATAAATTTAGATCGTGAGGAATCGAACGCTGTGAATAACATCTCCATTCGACGAATTTATCACGAAGAAAAATTGAGACAGAGAAATGTAATTTTCACTTTACAGGCCTGCTGCAATCTGACTGTTGAGGTGCGCGCGCTTGACCAGCCACGTAAACCAAGGAGGAGACGAATCTGTACATCAATTTCTACCGCTTGCTACCATTGCATAAAATGTCTGGGATAGGATTACGTCCGCTCTAGGCTAACCCGCACACAAATGAATCTACTCATATCTTTGTGCCTAGACTGTTGCTGAGCTGACGCTGTAGCACTGACGTCATGCTCGTTCTCAGACGAAATTCAGACAAGTGTCATTTATAACGATGCAATTTTCGTCGTCAGCTGCACAGTACAAAGATGCTACTGTATAGGAGGCTCAAGCTAACTGGATGGTGCCGCAACCTTCAAACAATTTTTACTAGTGAAATTATTTCTGTGCCAATTTATTAGCAGCAACTTGCTACCATGGCATGGTCATATATATCAATTCTAAATGTGTTGAAACTCTAAAACACCTTGAAGCTCGTCGCCGGGCGAGTCTATGCCCCAGGCAGTGCGATACTTTCTGGCATTTGAAGTTTTCATGGTATTATTAAAACCGAATAGACATCCAGCACGTGTGATTTTTCAACTACACTTAGCCATGACTTTGCCAAGTTTTTAATTTTACGAAGTTTTCTTCTATGTTAAAATTAACGAATTGATATAGGCCTACATAGAAATGAGATTCAATTCATATTCATCACACAAACATCAATCACTGAAATATATCATCAAACGGTATTAGAAGTTGCATGTCACCAAGTATAATCGCAGAGAAGTCCGAAACAAGCCAGGCTTTTTCAAATTGCCTCTTGCTTTCACAGGAATAGAAATTGAGACATTTGAATCAAGTTTCCGAGATTCTTTAGCGAGAGTTACAAAATGTTGTTGATGAATAACAGTGAGAAAGCATGACAGCAAGCATGTAATGTTGTTTATCTGTGCATTTATTGCTTGTCTCTCAAACATACTTTGAAGTACCAGTGTTTCCTAAAATTAAATTTGATCCCTAAAAAGCCACTTATTTCGCCCACCCGACAGGTTAAACTGGTTTTCTACCACCGATCTAGCTTTTATAAACATTATTAAGAAGTACATGCAAATTACCCGGTAATTGAATTGTAAAACTTTATATAGGGTAGTTGAACTCCTTTGTAAGTTATCGATAGGCTAACATCTGATTAGGATTTGCTAGATAGTCAATAGACCACCAAAGATACCAAAGCATCCTGTGCATAGCGCTCACCTCTTGCATGCTTTCTTCTATCACTGACACAACCAGTTTGACTGACTTTCGAGATTGAAGGACAGCTTATACTTATAATATGTTAAGACAAGTTGTCCAGTGAGTCAGCAATCAGCGTTGCCGGTGAAGCATGGACTGCATGGCGTAGTACTCTTTTCATTCGTTAATCTATGTCATTTTGAAGACACGTTGAAGAAAAGCAGTTATTTTCAGTAGGCTATATAGTCTCAATAAAAATCATGCTACGCAGACTATCTATCTTGACAACAGTAAACTTATACTATGGGGCTAACTTCATATGCTATGGGGGCTAACCTCAAGAGGAATGTTTGTATTTCTACTTATCACTGCTTGCATCATAAAACTTGTGAAGAATGCTGGTTTGCTGATATTCAATGAAAATGCATAATATCGAAATCAAAAAACGAGTTATCACATTACAATGTAGCTGTCAGAAGTGATTCTACAGACTACTGCGCACTATTGGCAAGTGGAAGATCCACGTCTACATTGTCCTTTTGTAAGTCTAGTTGAGTTTCGTAAAAAATTTTCATAATGTAATCATAATTTACAAGGATTGCATATCTTGAAATATTGATGCTTCTTTTTGCATATGGGATCCTAGTCATAGTTATTATATACTAAGTTTGTATATATACTAAGTATGCATGTGTACATATATGCATTGATGACATGCATCATTCTGGAAACTATTTTATTAAAAGCGGATGGCTATGCACTGTCAAATGAACGGAATGGTTTTCACGAGTTACTTCTGAACTTGTAGCCAGAGACACGTGTTTGATTGACATTTGTGAAATCCATTTACTTCTGCCCACTGGTTCCTTTTACTTATATAAAGATTGCGATGTAACAGTATTGCTTCTCTCCACTGAAGATGTTGCCTTGGAAGCAACGAAACTAGTCTGGCAGAATCATTTTGTTTTCATTCGCAATTAAACGTCTGGGTACAATATGCTACATACATAGATATGCATATATATGTATTTAAATGCGTGCATTGAATGCATGAATACTAAGCTTATGGAAGAAGCTCGCGATTGATTTCTTTTCACTTGTAAATTGTATGTAGGTCTTGTAAATCTAACTTATTTTCAATGACTATTTCCGTGAAAATAATCGCTTCTTCTTTACCTAAGATATCGACGAAAGTTCAAAAGCTCGTGAACGTTTATGGTTGTAGAACTACACTACAACACTAGAATGAATTGTCATCTTACAAATGGGTGATGTGTGAAAAATCGTAGTATTTATTTGGAGAAAACTGAGAATCATAATATAGAATCATAATAGAATTATAAGTCAACGGCGTGGCTTAAATGTTTCAAGTAATACTATGGTATACCAATCAAATAGATGTTAAGCACCAGGTATGTCACATTTCCAAATTTATTATCTTACTAATTTTCATCGCTTTATCTGTATAAAGATGGTCATAGCTACTTATAATTTTCCTTCCAAAGCAGCACATGGGTTTGCTGATTCCACTGAAAAAAATGGTAGAGTGAAATGTGTACAGCAATCACCACAAAGTGTTTTCCACATGACGCACTATGTGGGTGGTTTTTTTCCAGAATAGTGCTGTTCCCGACGTTTTTGAAATATGTAGGCCCTACTTTTTGTCAACCTACTGCTTCGACAATGTTCGTTAAAATTAAGTCATCTAAAATGAACCAAACCATGTTCATTTCACAATATTTCAATCTCAGTTGATTCATTTTCGCTACACCTTGTAGGAATTGGGATGCTAGTAGTGAAGAGATTGCAACAGCTATCGGAAAAGACAAAGAGTCGGTAAGTCAATCATGATACATGAAGTACGTGTATATACTTCGAATTCATATGTCATTCTTGATCAAAGGTTGATGGAAAAAGTGAACTTATAAACCAAACTGTCCCTCAGAGGAAGACAGGAGGCTCAGAAATGACCTACAAAAGTTGGGAAAGAAATATATAGTTGGGAGCATAGGAAAAGAGAAATAATTCATTACCATACTAATGAAGGTTATAAACAGAATTTATGAAAATGGCGATAATATTAAAACTGATACAATAGAGATATTTAAGATATAATCTTTTGAATTTTTGTATTATTTCCATGGACCTATGTGGAACCGCTTATTGGCAGTTTTCTTGAATGCCTCGCCATTCTCAGATGTTGAAAATGCCTCCAAGGAAGCTTATTCCACAATTCTACTGTAATTAATATCGAATATTATATGCTCCATAAGGTTCACTATACTTCTTCGAAACCCCTCAACCATTTCCTCACCGAGGTCTATTCAAGACATTTTATGTCTGATAAAAACCAGAAAACAAACCTGATTTTTCGACCGTCTGACTTGGCCATCGTTAGAAATCTATTTACTCTCTAAGTTCTTGTATGAGATTCAAATAACAATAAACACACAAAACGACAGTAGGCTATAGAATGCATGCAATCCTTAATGAACAAATACTACGGTAAAGAAAATCAACAGATATCTTGAGTATATTCACTGTATTGAAATTTTTCTGAAGCAGCATCTTATGTTCATCAGTTTTTAGTTCAGGCAGGTCAAGTAACCTTGTTGCTATTTGACGTATAATTTTTATTCAATATTCAATTCAATTCTATTCATCAATTGAATAAAAAATATTCAATTCAATATTTTTATTCATGATCCTCTTACCATATCATCAGGAATAAAAAATGACAAATGCAGACATAAGATTTAAATGTTAGTAGAGATAATCTGATGGTGGTAATCATTACATTCATCTTTGTTGTTGATTGATAGATGCATGATATCGATAATCATTGCCTCACGGAATCTTAAATTATCATGGCCCTTGTCCAAGATGTCCACAGATATTTCATTATTACCACTGAAATAACAGACTGAACCGCTCAGATTCATCGATCTATAAGCATTTAGAGCAGTGTCATAACACTGAATTGGCAACAACATCAGGGTGATAATAACATCAGTCTGTCACTCACAATTTAAGATCTTAAAAGTGATTTTGCAGCAAATATGATCTTCTGCTGCACGAAACTCTGCAGATAAAGCTGAAGATAGCAATCACTCACTGGGCAGACTGACTCAGTGAGACCGAGACTTTTTGACTTGTTATTTCTTGAATGTCTGTAGAAAATTAGAATTCATTTGTTTTACATATAACAATTACATGTTGCTTTTGCTTCCATTCAATCAACGTTCTAAATGTTAATGTAATTTTTTGACTATATGGCTTGTCGCGGACAAGTCTAGCGACCATCATTATTTGGACTATTCACCAGATTCCTTTGGGTAGTGTACGACATGATGGACATTCGAATAGAAGAAAACTTCAAATATGTATCAAATTAAGATCATTTGATAAAGGTACTACTAGAACAAAAATTTGTTAGTAAATAGATACTCAATACATTTTGTGAGATAGCAAGAAATTATCCACCCAGGTTAGAAAGATCTGTTGATTATTTTAGTCATAGGTTTTGGATGGCATTTACGTAGTGATTTTAATTAGCGATGAAATGATTGAAACTGTAATTAAATCGCATCTTTTTAGGCAATTTTCTTCTTTGTAATGAATTCAGAAGTATTATTCACTGTGCCTAAGGAAGGCTACCCCCACCCTAGTGGTATAGCATCTAACAGACTGCAAGTCTGCCTGCACCATAGAGTTGCCTTGAAATAGAATCCTCATGCGCATCCTCATCGTATTTATGAACGCCAATTATCGAAAGTGCAGCAGGCTGTCTGTTAAAGTAGCTATGATTGATATGACGTTTCATCGGTAATTTGCATTTTTTATAATTTGTGTATTTCAGGTTGAAAGATTGAAAAATCTGATATTAGAAAACCAATGGAGATCAGAAAGTGCTCAAGCAGGTTAGTGGCATGGCATTTTGGTTTCAAATCAGTATTATAAGGACTTGAACTGAACCTACATGTATTTCAATTTGAAGTATATGTGATTTTTTGTGATGTCATAATTTCAAGTGCTCAGATGCCATAATTAATCCGCACCATGCTTGGTTAGTAGTGAATCAATATTTTGTCTTTAAAATATTCCAATCCCTTGATCAAATATTTCTTTTAAATATTATACTTGTGACAATGCAAATAATTATAGTGTATCTACGCAAAGCGTCAGTACTGATTGGATGACTTACAGATGACAGTTTTGCTTTACTCTTCTCCACTCAATGCAAAAAGCAATACGAGCAAGTTGGATGGAACATATATACACTGGTTTCTCACCATGTTCGGGTTAGTAGCCGTTCATGAATGAATAATGATTGAAAAACAAGGATACTTGACGTGGTTGACCAAGCGGAGAGAGAGAGAGAGGGAGGGAGGGGGAGAGAGAGAGAGGGATAGAGAGAGGGAGGGCGTGAGGGGGAGGGAGAGAGAGAGAGAGAGAGGGAGGGAGAGAGAGAGAAAGAGGGAGGGAGAGAGAGAGAGAGGGAGGGAGGGAGGGAGAGAGAGAGAGAGGGAGGAAGGGAGAGGGAGGAAGGGAGGGAGAGAGAGAGGGAGGGAGAGGGAGGGAGGGAGGGGGAGGGAAAGGGGTGATTACACATTTTGCAGGCTTCAAAACGGCAAGAACTATAAGTCAGTTATCGACTATTTGTTACTTTCTGAATCTATGCTGAATCATTTGGAAGCATTCAAAATAATGGAGCCAAAATTATACACTGACCACAGACCAATAAAAATTCATCTGAACATAACTCTAAAAGCAAGCTCTAAAATATCTAATATTAAAGATAGAATACAAGCA
This sequence comes from Prostheceraeus crozeri, assembly GCA_907163375.1. Taxonomy (NCBI): domain Eukaryota; kingdom Metazoa; phylum Platyhelminthes; order Polycladida; family Euryleptidae; genus Prostheceraeus; species Prostheceraeus crozeri. The sequence goes on from CAJQUW010001349.1 coordinate 25,690, forward strand.
AACAATGATAAACGCATTGTTCCCTTCAAATGGACAATGAAGTATGACGTAGAAAAACATCATCAGACCATTTCGGATAAGAGTTCAATATCATTAGAAGAATGAAAAATACAAAACTAAATAAATTAGAAATTTATAATAAACTAGTTGAAGTCAATATTAAATCATTACATGCTACCACGAATACTAATAGGCAAGTCATCTATTCTGACGACACGCGATATTTTAGAAGAACGCATAAACAAAACACTAAAATGTATAAGGCCGACAAATCTGAACGAAATCTAAGTCTACTCCTACAATCCAAAAGAGACTTTAACAAAAGCATAAAAAAAGAAAAAAGACAGTTACAGAACTCAAAACTGAAGGAGCTGCAAAATGCTAGAGAAAATAACGACAGTGGAAGCTATTGGAATATACTTAAAAGAAACAGACCTAATAAACTCAATAAACATAAAACCTCACTAAATGCTGATATATTTAAAGAAGCAATTCAGAAGCGAGAAAATGAAAATAAAAATATAATACATAATCGTAACTCAGATACCACAGTGAGTCAAATGCATCCTCGTAACAATGATGATATCTTAAATCTAAATATCGCAATAGCAGAAGTTGAAAACGCGATTAAATACTCGAAAAACTCCAAATCTAGTGGCCCAGATGAAATTGTATATGAAATGCTAAACAATGACACAAATCAAGCACAAATTCTACATACTTTGTTTAATCAAATAATGCATGATCAAAACATTCCTTGGCAAGCCAGCTGGATAACCCCCATTTTTAAGAAGGGATAAAGAAATGATGCCGACTCTTATAGGTTTCTTAACTTATCTTCATGCATCGAAAAACTGCTGACACGAATTTTTAATGATAGATTAAGTAGTTGGATTGACATGTTTGAGTTTTTGCATGAATCACAAACATGTTTTAGAATAGAAAATTCTACGTTTGATAATATCTGGCTTATAATAGAAAGCATAAAATTATACAAAAATAAGAAAAGGCCACTGTATACATGTTTTGTTGTCTATCTAAAAGCTTTTGATTACATTCCAAAAAGCAGACTGCTTGATAAATTGAAAATCATTCTGCTATTTGGTAATTATCTGACAGTAATGGAAAACATTATAAAAGGCAAAACCTACAAAATTTTATTAACGGAAAAGAGAACGAAGAATTTCAAATAACATATGGCATTCCTCAGGGAGATAGTTTGTCACCAACCCTATTTTGTATATACATAAATGACTTTTTGAAAGAACTATATCAAAATCTTGATGAATTCGATCCAGTACAAATGGCTGATTCACAAATAGCGTCACTTATATATGCAGATGATGCTTTATTACTGAGTGAGACGCAGACTGGAATTATCAAACAAATAAAATGTTTCCATGACTTCTGCAAACTAAATAGCTTGAAAATAAACTACAATAAAACTAAAATAATGATATTTGGGGAAAGACGGAGATATGACAAATTAATTATAGAAGATAATGACATATCTCCAATTGAAGTTGTAGATGAATATAAATACTTGGGTTATTGGATTACTAAAAATGATAGGAAACACATCGAAGAGTTAACCAAGAAAGGAAGAGCATCCTCATACGTAACTGCCAAAACCCTGAAAGAATTCAATACAGTTGACGGTGGGATAATTGCAGAAGCATTTGAAATGTTGACATTGTCAAAAATGAGATATGGCAGCGAACTGTTGTTTGACAAAAATTTAGGTGACTTAAATCGTGTCATTATACAGTTTTATAAAAAATATTATCATTTAAGAATGACCACTGCTAATTATTGCATTTTTGGTGAATTTGGAGCCAAACCGATGGAATTTTACTGTTATAAATCTGCCATGAATTATTTTCTAAAGCTAAATAAGAACAATGATAAAAGATTAGTAGCGCGAATCTTTAAAAACATTAAGTGCAACGTAGACAATAAAGCGTATCGAAATTCATGGTATGTTAGAATATCTAAACTGTTTGATAAAGTCAATTGCTCAGAGATCAAAAGTTTCGAATGCAGTGGAAAGCCTAAGAAATTAATTGCTAACGCGCTAATTGAATTCTTCAGGAAAGATTGGATCGACAGTGCCAAGCATAGTAATAAAGGATTAATGTATTTAGAGCTTTGTAGATTTCAATGTGAATTAAAACCTTATTTGATGGATAGTGGAGATAAAATTAAAATTAATAACAGTGTTAAACTAAGAACTGGAAATCACACACTAGCAGCAGAAGTAGGTACTTATCAAAATCGTAATACATATAGAGATTGTGTCTGCAAATTATGTGATCAAGAAGAAACTGAAGATATCTATCATTTTATTGTTGCATGTCCAGCTTACAACATTGAAAGAAGTGCTTTAATACCGCATCTGAAAGATGCTACTCGATCATACTTCTATGAATTTATGAATTCTTTGACCATTGGGCATGTTAGACCAATAGACGAGTACATCGAAAAGGCAATGAATATCAGAAGTCATAGATAGCGGATTGTAGACTGTTCAATCTACATTTAAGAAGCACTTTGCATGTCTGACCATGGATATCCATGGATCGACTTATCTCAACAGCTAGATTGTCGAAAGAACAATGACATCTGAAATCATAGACAGCGGAATGTGGACTAACTGCACATGTTATAAATAGGAAGCGCTACACATAATATCATGATAGACTTATCGAATCGATATTTAGACAAATGGAAACTAATTGTAGCTGCAACAATAGATTTTTGGCAAAGAACGCAATGAGATTACTAAGACAAAAAATACTGACCGACTAGAAAATAGTGAATAGGAACAATACATTGCGTAGCTGACAGTTGATGATGAAGATTAATCACTTTCATAGACACTAGAGCGGAGAAATTTCCTTGTCACTTGCTGAAAGTCTAAATCGGAGGTCGGTGGACACAACTCGCTTTGCTGCATATCATTTAATCATTTCCAAACTGTCTTTCAGGTATGTACAAAACATGATACATGTATTCTCTAAGACCTGAAACATCATTAATTAACCGTTCCTCCGATTAAATAATAGGATTAATAATAGCATTAATAACCTGCTGCTGGGTGTGATGTGTAAATAAAAACAATAAATAACTTTTAATAACATAAACTTACTTTGTAAATAACATGATGCATGCTTTGTATCCTCTCCTCTGTATGTGATGAAATCATGAATAACTGTTGACATGTTCATGAATACTGTTATGATCATCTGCACATAACTCAGACTTTTTCAGACTCATTTCAATCACTTTTTTTTACTGAATTTTCACCCCTAGCACGGCTATAAGCCATGAACGAAGCTAGGGGTTACTCAATGAAAAGTAACATTGTATTATTTTAAATAAATAAAATCAAAAAAAAAACAGATCTTCCAATCTGATTAGGCTGTCCCCATCAGAAACCTATTCGCACGCCTCTTGAAAGTATCAAGATTGTATTGGTCAGGGAAAGTGGTCTGGGGAAGCTGATTCCAAAGCTGTGCCGTGCGAACAAAAAAGCTTTTCGAGCGACTCACAGTACGTGCGCGTTCTAAGCTCACATTATAGCATGTGAGTGCATTAGCTCTGCGTGTGCTTCTGGAGAAGATCTTAGGTTTGGGTACGCACTCATTTACTGCAGAGCTGCTTCTACCGAAATAGTACCTGTAGAAGAGACTGAGTGAAGCAACATCCCGTCTGACGGAGAGTGGCTGCAACTTGCTAGCAAGTTTTTCACCCATGAGATTCTTGACACGTTTCTCAACCCGTTGAAGGAGGTTAAGATGCGTTTGTGGGGCGCCTGCCCACAGATGACAACAATACTCCATCAGAGGACGAATAGTGGACTTGTAAAGATAGCAGACAGTCTGTGGTGAAAGATAGCTGCTGGCACGATAGAGACTACCAATGCGTTGAGCTGCCTGCTTGCTAATGGATTGGATGTACGGTTTCCATGACAAGTCTTTCGTAACCGACAATCCAAGGAAGGAGATGGTATCTTGTTCTCTGATCCTATTATCTGACATCTTAATGCTATGATCATCATCATCTCCTTTAAGTCGTGAGTGCAGAATACTCTGAGTTTTTGAAGGATTGAAGGAAACAAGCCAATTGGCGCCCCATTCTGAGACCCTGCGTAAGTCTTCATTAAGAACGTCGCATAACTGCTGACGTTGCTGAATGTTTTTAGCGAGTCGCTCATTGGAATTGAAGAGTGTTGTGTCATCTGCATACATCACCAATTTACTCACTAGGCAGTCTGGGAGGTCGTTGATGTACAGCAGAAAAAGAGTGGGTCCCAAAATTGACCCTTGAGGAACTCCTGCATTGACAGACTTGGTGGAAGACTTTTTTCCATCTAAGACGACAGATATCTGCCGGTCACTAAGGAAAGAAGCAAGAAGTTCGTGGAGTTGATCAGCAACTCCATAGGACTTTAGCTTCATAAGGAGTCCCTGATGCCAGACTTTATCGAATGCCTTGGAAATATCCAAGGCAACTGATCTCGTCTCACCTTGTCTGTCAAGGACACGACTCACATGTTCAGTGACATATGAAAGAAGATCTGCAGTTGATCGAGAGTGCCTGAAGCCATACTGTTCTTCTGATAGAAGGTTCTGAGTTTCAAGGAAGTTAACAATGTGTTGGTTAATCACTGCTTCAAAAATCTTGCCAGCAATTGGAAGCAGGCTGATAGGACGGTAACTAGATGGAAGAGATGAGTCAGAACCTTTCTTTGGAACTGGAACCACGGAAGCTACTTTCCAACAAGAGGGAAACTCACCGGTGGATACACATGTACTGAACAGTTTAGATAAAAGTGGAGAAAGCTCAGGTGAGAGATGCTTGAAGACCGAAACCGGGATGCCATCTGGTCCACTAGACTTAGAGCTATCGAGACCGGCGATGATCTTTTTGACGTTTCGGACTGTGACTGAAGGAGGACTAATTGTCTCATCAGTGCGCGTGGGAATTGGAGGTGGAATTCTACCTCCATCGTCTAATGACGAATTCTTCGCAAACTCCTTGCAAAGAAGCTCGGCTTTGTCTGCTGAGGTTGTCGCCATAGAAGTACTGACTTCGGCATGACGGAGTGCTGGGATGGAGGATTTGTTCCTATTGGTGACACAGGGAATTATAGATTATATCTTTTGTTACGGGAAGAACAACAACGTCGCACTACTGACATAATGAGGGTTACTTTCATTAGTAGTTTAGAACACTACCACTCATGTTACCTAAGTCAAGATACTAAATCGCTATGTACAACTATTAATTGCATATCATAACTCATGTATATACGCACATCCCCATCTTTATACACTATATAAATAATTAAAGCAATGAAGAATATGACAAGAAAATTTATTACAGTTTGCAGCATTTCTCTACAGTTTCTTGTTTTTTTTACATAATTTTACAATATTTACAAAAATTCGTGTTAAAACATTCATCCAACAAATAAGAAAATATTGCAAGAACTATTTACAGAAAATGAAGGAATATTTACAACATCATATTTACATGATTTGACAACCATTGTGTACATCAAAAATCACTCTGAAGTTTCCTGCATTTTTTTGTAATACTTGCCGACTCATCTTTTGTGTTCACTCGTTTTAGTTCATTCTTTGACAAACAATTGTACATTCGTGTGAGAATATGGTCGCTTGAAAAAAGAGCGGTTGATCACATGATTGTCAGTTGAAACAGCAACAACATGAAAAAGTGAATCAATTTGACGAATGACACTCATAAACTCATTGTACAAAATATCGGAATTAAGTCGAAACACAGGAATTAAACACACGACATCCTTACATTTTTGAACAAGACGACTGAATCATAAAAGTTTTAAAACGGTCTTGGCGGTTATGCCATCCGATGTATAACCTACAAATTGTCCATTACTGAGTTCTACACGCTGAGCAGTATAGACTTTGTCGATCATCAATGTAGCAATTTTTTCTCTGTCATCCAAAAAACTTGATCTCCTTTGCAGATACTCGAGATCAATCGAACCGGTTTCAACTGCAGATCCTCTAGACAATGAACGCAGCGTAGTCATAGAGGGCAGAATGAAAATATCTCTTAATTTATTATACAAAGATGCACTTGTAATCTGCCACAAAAAAGAAAGTGCCAACGTCTTACATGAATATTTTCTGGCATTCTTTGGTACTTGACAAAGTCGTAGCTGCTCAATAACAAAATTTACTAGGTGGTACATTTCAAATTCGGGGTCATCTGATTGACTTTCACAATCTAAAAATGTTTCAAGAAAAGAAGCAGCGAGTTCTAGGTACTGAGAGCTACTGTTGTTATCTAAATGTTTTTCTGACAAATTCTTCGTATAGGCAATAACGTTACAAAGTTGAGAAATAGTTTTTACTTTATCTCCACTGAAGATATGGCGAAAGTTGGAATTCGCTAACTTTGATGACAGCACGAATACTCGCACGCTCATGCTTTCGTCGACGATCACCGTAGCTTTGTGAACAGGAGCCATAAGTTCGACGTTAGAAACACTGACGTACATAAAAATCAAACACGATTGATGATCTACCTTCACAATATTGGTGGGGAGTGGGTGACTTGAAGAATCACTTAGTTTCGAACGCAGAGCATCGAGAGAATCAAACGAATCTTCCTCAATAGATTCTCTGATCAAATTCTCAATTCTATTGTTCTCAAAGGACCGTCGGGAATCAGCAGTCGAATTTGAAGATCGGGGAACAGTTGGAGATTTGGTGAAATATTTAGGACACTCCGGGAACACTGAAGGAATTGCCGTTGATTTCAATCGTTTCTTCTGAAGAATTTGCGATAATCTACTCTCCCGTCTACTTTCACGTGAGTCGGTCGACGTTGTTTCGAAGTCGTGGTCGTTGAAGTGTTGAAGAATCACACACTGTGATTCTCATTAGGAGTAAAATCCTTTCGTGGGATAGCAGACATCCATCTTGAATGTAGAGCAGGGTCTGTTGGAAACTGAAACATCGAGCATTTCTCAATGACCTAATTTTCCTGGGCTTATAGCCACTGCGACAATTAGGAACGCAGCACAAAAACACCATCGGTTGAACGTTGTCTTTAAAATATATGTTACACGGTAATGCACGTTATGGCGAGCGAAGTTGAGAATCGGACAGTCTGATAGTCAGCAAGACGAAGCAATGTCCCAGCTAACACATTTACACATAGGTAATGAAAGGTGTGAGTCACGTTATCGCATGCATTGGAACTTCGAAGGGACAGCTTCTCGCTCTATCTTTGTCATGTAAGCAGTCACTGCAGCCCGAGATGTTAACCCTCTCCCTGTCAAGGCAGATTTCGCAAAATCGTGCGTTGTTCTTCCCGATACACTATCTATAATTCCCTGTGGTGACACTGTTGTAAATCGTCCAGAAGTCCTTAGAGCCAAGCTTTTGGGTAGCAATGGATTTCTGTACATACAAAGCGTAACGGCTTTTGGCCTGATGTATGGTTTCCTTGCAATGTCTACGAGCGGTTTTGTACAATTCAAGATTGCCAGCGCTACTGTCACGCTTATACTTATGGAAAAAGTAGTCACGCTGGCAAGTTGCAGCTGCACATTCTGGTGTAAACCAAGGTTGTGAGTGGGGCTTCATTTGGAAAGTACGGTGAGGAATGTAGGCCAACATCCCTATCTGAAGCCACTCGCTCAGTTCTTGCCCCGACTTGTGGACGTTCTCGCTCAGAATCAAATTCTCAGCTTGAACTTGACTAAGAAAAGTGCGGAAGCCACACCAGTCTGCTTTGGAGAATTGATAAACTGTTCTATGGAAGGGTGCAGACGGTGTGGAGCAAATTTGTTTGCCAGAAACTGTGATAACACAGTGATCAGACGTGCCGAGGGGAGAAGTAACCTTGTGTGAAAAACAAGTTGGATTTGAGGTGAGAAACAGGTCAAGGAGATATCCGGTATCCCCAGTTCGGTCAGGCACTCTGGTAGGACAAGTGACAATTTGACTAAGGTTGTGAGAGACAGCGAAATCCTGGGCTGCCTGACCGGAGAGATCGGTGGTTCGTGAGTGCACAAGCCAGTCAACATTGTGCACGTTGAAGTCACCAAAAACGGCAACTTCAGCGCTGGGATACTCTTGTAGAAGATAATCGATCTTGTCAGAAAGAACATTGAAAATATCAGCATTAGTTGATGGAGAGCGGTATAGGAAAAATAGAAGAAGAGTGGTCTTCTGCAGCGGCGCAATGAAGGCAAGATACTCATGCCTTGGATCCTCTGAGCTACGAAGCCTTCTCAAGGGAAGGCTTGTCTTGGCATAGACTCCAAGACCATGACAAGGTGCTTTATCCATCCGGTGAAATATGTATCCATCAGGAGTAACGTCGCTTGATGACCTGGTTTCCGACAGGGCTAGAAGATCTGGTGACATACCTTGCAGGAAGATGTTGATGTCGTCGTAATTGGACCTCAGTCCTCTTACGTTGCTGAAGCTGATCCTGAGAGGGGTTTTGAGCTTGACGGCTTGACTAGGTTTCTTGTGTGTCTTTCTCATTTTCATAATTTCTCATAGAATATCAATCAAATAAACGAAAATTATACTGTACAACAAAGTGATACAAGAAACATTGGAAGGCATCAGAAAAACGTAAATAATAGCAACAAAGCTGCAATAAATAATACGCAAAAAAAGCCACTTATAGGCACAGTTCATGTCGCAAAAGCTTGAAGAAACCCAAATGAGAATCCCTTTGCCGTAACAATGGGTACAAGTCAGGTAGGCCACAGAGGAACCGGATACAGCTACACGGGCTAAACCCCTCAGTAAAGCTACCCACGCATGTCCGTGGCAGTGGAACTGCACCGCCTTTTTTCGAGCAGTTGACCGGGCCTGCCTCCCAAAACATTACCAGTGGGTTCGGGACCCTCGAACTACCTGACGCCCGTATGCCGTGAATACGTTGGATCTGTCACACCTTAACCTGCAACAAATGGGGAAGTGCAAAAGAGAGCAGTGGAAGGAAGTTCGATCACAAATGAGCCAAATAAGTGCCATGCCCAAAAACCTGATTCAACAACATGAAACATCTGATGACTGTTCATATCTCGCAAATCAGGGGGTGGTGTTAATTGGGACGGCCGAAGCCTACCACACATTTAAAATAAACAAACGTGGAGAAAAAGAATGAAAAATTAATCAAACATAAATAAATTCAATGACCAGTAAAATAAAAATAATATTCCAGAGCCTGCTAGTTAGCCGGAGCACGGTCACAAACCGCCGACAATAAACCTTTCCGACAAGGTAGAACCCAAAGAAGCATGAGCTTCAGACGACACAGCCTTATTGCGACTCCGTTTTCACCCTTTCACCGCTTTGAGGCCGCAGGTTGAGTGAGAAAGGGAATCACGACGCCATCTACGCAATTCAACCACGACCAAGGTGATAGTGTTTTCTTTTACCTTTCATTTCATTCACCCATCACATCATGTCAACTTTCATCTTCTGCCGATAATAGGACTTTGCATTATTTGTCATTGCCATAACGTTTGTACCCACAAGATGGGGAATAAACTTTTTGAGTTTTGAGAGAGAAAGAGAGAGAGAGAGGCTGACCATGTTTTCAAGTGACGGCGACCGATAGAAGGCGCTGAGACGCCGAAGGCCCTGCCCTGTCTTATTTTAAATGCAACTTATAGTGATAAAGATACATGTCAACAAATTCATTAAAAGAAAATCGGAAGCATAAATACAGTATGTGAAATATATCTTGTTTCACACGCGCGTATTCGTCGTTTCTAGTCATGTGACGACCGAATTGAATCATAATGTAGGATGCCAATAGCTAGCGCTTGTAGGTCGAACTTTCCCGATTTTGGGGAAAGTCGTATATAATTATAATGATCTTTCTAGCGATAAAAATGCGGATTTCAAAAGTTTGACGACCCCTCTTTCACTCATGAAAACTTATCTACTAAACAGTGTATGACAAAAGGCCTTTTGATTGCTTAATTTATCACATTAAGGTTTGTATTTCTGAATGTCGAACACGACAAACAAAAATTGAGACTTCATTGAATTGAGACATCAAATTCACATGTAAGTCAATAGAATGATTCTAACGAGATCCCCTGAACACTGAACACGAATTCTCTTCTATCTAGGATCACGTCTTCGCTCGTAGTATATGGCTCAGGTTGTAAAGCAAATCTGTTCGTCGTTCAAGTAAAGCGTCTGAAATAGCTGACGATGATGCCGTCCGTAAGATATGTTATCTGTGCAATGAACTTTCGTGTCCACTTTAGCTATCGGTTTGTTCGTATTCGTAGACATAAGGTCAAGACTACACACCCACTTTTTCAACTTGCGGCTCATCTGCTTTTCCTTTGTCTCTTTAAGGCGTCTTCGACTGTTAACATTTCGCTTGTTTCAACCTGGATGCGCTTTCGGCAAGATTTTTTATTAGCCAGGCGGCTTGTATTTCAGCTCGATTTGGGACTGAAGGCAGACATCACAGCATCATGCAAAGCGTGGGGAGGAAGACGTATGGAATTGTTGGGGCTCTGACCTCCGGTTAACAGATTGTCAACCTTGGATTTGTCTACAGTATGCAGGAAAACCCCACGAACCCTGCGACCACGGGATCAGAATTCAATGCTGAATATTAACCATTAATGAACAAAGAACTGAAAATTGTTAGTTTAGTTATTATCCAGCATTTAGCAATATAGGTCCGACTTTCCCGGTCATTTCAGTATTCTAGGTCCGACTTACACCTTTCTATAAAACAGTCAATAAATGATGCAAATAATATTATTTTCATGCGACTTTTAAATGCTTTCATTACTAGGATGCAATAATTCATCTAATATGCATTTTGACGGTTGTCGGTGAGCTTAACTTGTGGCTATTCAAGACATTATGAAAATTCCATTTCTGACCTATATTTTAGACTCCATGTTGAAATCAGATGCTACATTAGCTAAAAGAGTTAGCGGTAATATAGACGTGGGTAAACATGAACACAAAGTAACTAAATATGGCATGAAGTGGCATCTTACAACTTTTGCTTTTACTACATCATGAAAGAAAATCCGAAGATATACGTAGAACTCGAACAATATACTTGTATGACTATGAATATTACAATATTACAGTCACAAATTTTCGGCCGAAGCCTTCATCAGGTGAAATTCAGACGCAGTTGGAAGTGATGTTCACACTTATTATTAATATTATATGATAATATAATTACATATAATAATAACACTTATTATTCAAACTATTATTATTCACATATATATTCACACTTCCAACTGCGTCTGAATTTCACCTGATGAAGGCTTCGGCCGAAAATTTGTGACTGTAATATTGTAATATACGTACAAGTATATTGTTCGAGTTCTAAGCATATCTTCGGATTTTCTTTCTTTTTCAAACAATACTCGATGACTTGTATTTTGGCTCACTACATCAGTTTTGAGGATGACATAGGTCCGACTTTATTAAAGTAATATTAAATAATCTTGCAACCAAACGGTAAAAACGGTTACTTGCTCTGAGTTTGATTTTAATGTGAAAATTTTCCATTTATATTTTCTCTTAGGAAGATGATTGTCAAATTGAGACAGACACCTCAGAATTCTGACTGATTTCCAGCATGATGATTTTAGATTTACAACTTGCAGGTGTGGGAAGTGGAATATTGATCAATAAGACTGATGATGCTTTAACTGTCGCCGAAAAGCCACTTGATGTGAGTATCTAGCTGTTATGTTCGAATATTTCATGACTTCCATTGAAATTTGATTTTGATGATTCTATCACTGTTGCGTGTTTTATTGTATTAAATCGGAAACTGTTAAATTCACTCAGATTCTCTAATCATATTTTTCATTTGGGAAGTTGTGCACTGTTTTCCTCGCAGTGCTCTGTATTGCTGAAAATTATCGAGCATTTCTCGATCGCTTTGTAGAAAAGTATCTGGGCTATGTGCGTTCTTAAGACAAGGTGAGCCCGGCAATTTTGTTGGACCCCGGAAATAGCCCTCAAGTTTTAGTGAAATGTGCAGTTAGCCCTTGAGTGGCCCGGGAAGAACATTTTGTTTTTCAATTAATGTAATATGAGTGAGTGAGTGAGTGAGTGAATGTAATATCTTGATTCCAACTACTAATACAAATTTTATTTATCTCACATTTATTTCTATTTACTGTCGTCGAGTCTCAATTGAAGTAAGTAAATGCTTTCACAACACCTAGATAATATATTTATTCAAAATACTTTTTCTTGTTGACACTGTCTATGATACCTGTGTGGAAGTAGTATTGTGCTGCTAGATCGTCGATCTACAGTGAAATATGCAAATGCAAGTAAAGTGCACAATATAAACAGCAATCAATGACTGCCCACATTTATGTCGTGTGTGGACATAATAGTGTTGTCAATATCTTCTATCTTTCACTCTAAGCAGGCCTGGCACATGCCCGCATCTAGTTGAGTCCTTCTGTTCGAGATTCTTGAAGGTCGAGGATTTGTTTGATGAGGTCGCCAGGGAGGCTATTGTCATCCCTTTTGAGAGCAAAGAAATGGATCTCCTATAAGTTTTTTTCATTTTCGCTTATTCTCACGCTAGCAGTATGTTGTCCAATCCAATTCTTACTAAAAGTCCTCTGCAGGTCTTCTACAAATACACCATCCCTATTGGACGCAATGTTTTCAATTACATTCAGGTTTTAAAGAATTTTTCTATTGATGAGATCAAAGAATTCATTAACAGGCAATACCGCTGCTCCGCTTCCATTTTCGGTTGCAAATCCTCTTCACATGTGGTTAGTGGTGATTTGAGTATTATTTCCAACCTAAAGCTAACGGACTTGATAGCCAGTGGTGCCAATAATAGAGAACCTACTCAAAAATCATGTGATTTTGTTAAACAGTCTTAAGGATGCAATAGTCACCTTCATTGAAAAGTTCTGTAGAAAATGTGACCTTAAAATTCAGACATCTTGGATTGGTCTGAGGCTGCCCTAAAGATTACTGGTAATCACATCTCCTTCCCAAGTGCTAATTGTCCATCCTTGCATTGCAGCTAAGTATTAAGTGATCAAAAGATTGTAGAAAGTTCATTTCAAATTTTCAGAAGGATTACCTTATTACTCCGGCAGATAAGGCTGCTAAAGATTTTGTCATAGTGTCCTCCTGAGCGAACTAGGTCTTGACTTTGATAGCTTCAGTGCTGATAGTAATCAGACTTGCGCGCCATTTCTCTCTCTTCAAGAATTATGATGAACAAGATAAATCAAATGATAAATGATTTAAGTCTAATGAAGATTTAGCAAGCAAATGGGCAACCGTATTTGCTCCAATCAATAAATCAAACCATCAAATAAGCCAAATCGAAACATGGTGCATCTGTATATTTTTTTATTGAATACAAATTCGGTCGCCAACTTTCATCTTTTGAAATTTCAAATTCATTCTTTCCGACCGATATAGATGCATCTATTTCTCTAATCTAAATGCCTTTCTATGACCACTATCAAGAGTGCTAATTGAGTCATGAACCTGAGTGGTTATAAATGCGCTGATAAAGTCTCATCACTTCATGTTCGCTATTTATAGTTTATGCGAATGTCAACATCCATTGATATCTCATAGACTTGGTTCCGTCTCAAACTTCCACCATGGAAAATTCAGGTGGGTTTTATTCCTTTAAAATATATTTTGACTTTTTATGATGTCTAGCTCTCAACAATGGTCGGTTTGCTTTTTTAGTGTCATCCGAATTGTCGGTTATTCACTTGCTGCAGTAGGAGGCAGTTCCACTCGGTGTCAGCTGCTTGCATATTTGATTGTAAAATTGTAAAAGCAATTTATGTTTTATACCTTAAAGATGGCTTGCATCAGGTGCACATATCATAATGGGAAATAATAGTATTTTATTAAAGCAAAAACTTGGCCTAGGTGCTTAAATTGATGTTATATCAGATTTTGATACAATTTTTCTCCGTTAAAACCGGCTCTTGTAGTGAAATTTTACAAAAAAATCTATCACTTTCACCTTAAGAGCTCTTTTAACTGAGAGAGATGTAATATAATGTCAATTTCAGCAGTTTGACTAAATTCTTTCACTTTTACCCATCAATCTGCATATTTTAGCAATTAGATGCACTTTTGTTTTACTCGCGTTTTTGTTGGTGAAAAACACCTTGAAGTTTGAGTACAGTCCGGAATGTGGAATCGATACGTTTTTTTAGAGATTTCGCATGAATTAGCAGTGACGTAACATCGTCCAGTGTAGATACCAGAAGGTCACCCGGTGACAGTGCCTTGCACCATGTTAGCATTCACACTGGCTGGTCTCTGTCTCTTACATTCTTTTCTCTGTCTTGAGGCGACAGAGTAATGTTACACCGACAAGTTTGGTAAACCGGAAACCTTTAGCTGGATCTTTGCATACACGTAATTGCAGTGATGGTCTCAGCGGTCCAATTTAGGTGCAACTCACCTACCTTGAGGTAGGACATAGAAAGGTGGTCTAAAAATGGCAAATTCTCATTTCGTTCAATTGGCCACCCACACTCCGTGGGTAGCCATCCATTGCGATTGACAGAGTTCTGCGCTACCACATGCATAGTCTTAATGCCATCCATAGCTCCGCTCACTTGTTCCTTCAGACTGGTCAGCCCAGCACCATCTTCAGTCTGTGAACCAGTAGATATTCCCAAATATCATTATTCATTCAGAACATCCTTGATTACCCGACCGCTAAAATTTCAATGCACTCAAGAAGGGTTCGGAGGAAACCCTGCACGAAAATTCGGATATTCGGGATGTGCTTTTGATTTCTTTTTCTATGTAGTCCTTCTGCACTAGAAATGTATTAACCGGAAGATGAAAGCATGCTGATTCCAAACTGTTTTGACTCTAAAAGGGATGCTTAATGGTTATGAAACTACACAAGTTTAAAGTACGATAAGATTGGTAATAACTTGATGTTTGAATGACGCTTTTGAGCAGCAAATTTACGCAGATGATGCAGCGTAAAATCATCCTCTTGAACGAATTTCCTGGCTAAGCACGTGCTCAAGATGATAAAAAAATGACCGATCGCTATGAAAATCACTTCAACAGAAATGATCGTGATCAAAGAATCTTAATCCCTAATTCTAAGTATTTCCAAGATCCAATCTGATTAGTAGTTAAGAATTGTTACTATCTTAATTTAATTTCTATACACTTATTTCTATCTATTCTGATAAACAGCCATGTCCATGTTTTGATAAAACCATTTTCGTTTTTCTACATCTGTTTCATAGCATCTTTAGCTATATTTTCTAACTGAATTTTTTATTTTGTCTCGTGATTTTCACTGTTTATTTTTTTTCTGTTGTTCCAATTTAAGAAAATGTCAATAGTAACTCATGCGTTAGATGGCATCTATTGAGAAGCGTAATTATAATGTGTGACACATTGTAATTGTCATGACGACATGATGTACGTTGTTAGTGATGTAGTTGCCAAAGTGAGAGAAAATTAATCAGTCGTCTTGCTGAAGCTGATGTACCATAATTATGTAGACCGTTGGTGGACCTGCTGATAAGTAAAAGAGCATATCAATGAAAGCAGTTGCGTAATGAATTATTCCATTGAAGGAGTTTTTTGACTTTATTGTTGAGACAGCAATCAGGTCAAACTGTAATATTTGAGAAAGTTCTTCATAGTCAGGTCGGCACTTCATATTACTGTCTAATACAATCTCATCAAAATGATATACTATATTTTTGCATTATATTGTCATATGAAATTATCTTGCAGATTATTGAGTAGATATATATTAAGAGGAATGTGATGATAATTACTAAAATAATGAAATTCGTTATGACTGGACAAGGAGCTCGATGTGATTTTTCTGAAAAGTGTCTTTGTTTTCAAAATTTGCCTTTTATGCTTGTATTGAGTAATATCACACGGAAAATAGTAACGATATTTATTTATATGATGACCTTGATTATTATAATGTCGATTCCTTTAGATAAACCCATTGCCCTACTGATGCAAACAGAGTTGCAATATTCTATCGATAAGGAAAGTTTTGAAATGTTGCGGAGGCCCTATTATTCATACTTCATTTCATGAGTTCCGTGTTCCCAAGACGCCCAATAAACGTCCAGAAGAGCGAAGAGTGGCAACAGAAAAGCAGAGGAGGCTTCAAGAACAAGCTCGTCTAGAGAAAGATCTTATCGATAAATTATAAGAATATGAAAAAAACATAACCGAGAGATAAGTCTGACATCCGACGGATAAAGGATTGACATCCGAGCAACGCAGACTTGTGCAAAAGTCTTGATAGTATCATCTAAGTGCGAACCATATCGCTTTGGAATTGTTTCGAAATGTTATTCTGTTTTCGATATTGTTCATCAAAATAGACGTTTGAGTATAATCTTTCAGTAACTGCAAGATCGATCTTCGAAGACGCCGGACGCCGAAGATATTTCAAAATTTTCAAGTTTAACTTCATTATATCGACCACAAATATTCAGGGAATTTTTGCTTCATTTGTAGCTTGGAAGGAAGAACAATAAATGTTCACACACCCGTGTCTTTATTCGTATTAAAATGTGACAAGACAATAAAAACAAACAACAATGCAAATCACTAAGTTGCAAATAGCAATGCATATTGAATTGCATAGACAAAACAGAAGTGAATCATCAAATATGCCATTTTAGTTGATGACCAATGGACAGCGAGGGATGGAAAATTGGGTACAGTAGACGACATGCTGCTTTCAAATATCTTTTTCTGTTTGCATTGAGCATTTCGTCTAATCAAAGCGACTGAGTGAAAACTGCAGCTGTGTAGTGATGGAATTGAAAGCGCTCTTCTCATTATTTTTATCTATTTGTTATAGAATACTTCTTATCACGTGTTTATCATTGAATATTGCGTGTTAAGTGTTCTATTTTAATTTACTGTTTCCTAAAACGTGATAACTGCATAGCAAGCGCAAGTATTAATGTTTAGGAATATTCATCAAATACATTTTTTCTGCATGCTGAGCATCAATCTTTTGTATCATTCCCCTTTCCGTTCCAGTTTTGGCATCAGCTTAGTGCAACGCTGACTCCCCCGGAATTGAACGATTCCTATCAATTGTCATATGTCATGCAAGATATAGCTACAAAATCATCGGAAGATTACGCTGCAATCTATGAATACTTCTCCATCATAATGGACGATCCGTCATCTACTATAAACATGCAACCAAAGCTAACAGGACTCCAGGTAATTAATTTTATTATTGTGATCTTTAGCTGGAATACGAATTTCAATATTTATTCAACTTTGTAATTTGATAATGAAGAAATCCGAACTTCAAATTTATACTAGAATTAAGCCTTAGCGTATTTCGTGTGGTCTGTTCACAAGATAAACTACAGAAATATAAACTAACAGATCGTAAAATGAACCCGTAAAACGAACCATCCAGGCCTATATTTTGTCAAACTTTAATCCATTATCATGATTTTGAATTTTGTCACCCATAAACTTGCCAATCTTGGGGCCTATATGCATGTTCTCAGATTACAAAAGGGCTATTTTGCACTTGCATCTACGATCGTGCATTCTGTGTTGTAATGTTCAAATTCCGAAAATCGTAACTTTTCAGTAAGAAAGCGAACATATGATAACGAAGCAGGTGCAGGCAGATTTTCTTTGCAATCTTTCTGTGTACTGCTCATCCAAATAGATGGACTAGGAGAGAAATTGTGATATCATTAATTTGTCACCATTCTTAATGTTCAGCCTTCTCTTTGTACTGTCTTTCTCTTTATGTTGTCTTTAAAGAAACGGAAATACAAGAGATATAGTCGTAGCTTTAAGATGTTGGAAAATAGAATCAGAGAAAATATTTCATCTCCTTCCATTAATTCAGGGCTACCACCTACTTGTTATGATGCTTTGTATGTGTATTTCAAAACAAGCTCCAATCGGAGCAGTCCGTACATTGTTACGGATTACAGAAAAGCACCAGAAGTAGTTTATGCAAGAAAGTCTAGTAAGTTCGGCAATTTCTTAAAAGTAAGAGTCAAGACAACTTTTAAGAGAGCTAATACTTAAGCTTTCAACACAATCTGCAGCCAAATAATTCCAAAAGGAACAACACGACATGAGAACCAACTGCCTCGACAAAATGAATGTGAAAATTGACTTTTTAATTTGTATTTATGTCCACGCTTGCGACTTTCCGAATAAACATCAAAATAGACATAAAACGGAGCAGAAATACGACCATGAATTTAAAAACGCTGATGAAGTCTTGGCGCAAACGCCTCATTTGCAAAGTCTTGATCCCGAGAATCGAACAACGATTGTGATAATCCAGATGTCGAACATCAGGAAGCATTCGGGTCATTCGGCCTTGGACATTTTCAACGACTTCAATGTCTTTCAAAAAGAAAGGACATCATCTTACAGAGCAAAACTGTAAATGTGGTCGATCGAATGCATCATGCAAGCGAATAAAGGCCGAGGTCGTGAATAAAGGCGAATAAACAAATCTTCATGCAGCCTTATACTTGTTGAGCACGAGCAGCTGCCTTATACAATGCAACGAATTTTTAGGTCTTGTGAAACAACATCACCAAGGTCACTATGGAAGTCACTAAATTTTATGTTAACACCACCAAAATTATAGCACAGTTGAGGATTTCCGTAACCGAAATGAACACACTCGCACTTGTCGATGTTGATCTTCAAGCACCATGTATTGCACCAGCTGATAAGGCGATTTAAATCATTTTGAAAATCAACACCATTATCAAAGTGAGGAACTGTTGAAAACAATTTCATATCATCAGCAAATTTGACAACTCGACAATTTGATTTTACATTTACATCATCAACACTATCTACGTAAATGAGAAAGAGCAGCGGGCCCAACACACTCTTTTGCGGGACACCACAAGCAACATCTCTCCAAGGCAATACTGACTGTGTAATAGTCACTCTCTGCTTCATTTGAGACAGGAAGCATGAAATCAAATTTAAGAGGTTGCCACGAAAGCCATAGTAATGCAATTTCATAAGTTTATCATGGGGAATTGAATCAAAGGCGTGACTCAGATCAATAAACATAACATCAACAACATTCTTGAGATTCAATTCCACGGGTCACATATTCCAAAAATTCAAGTAGAGCAGTCACTGATGATCTGCCAGACAGAAAACCATGTTGAGATTCATGCAAAAGGTCATACTTGAGCAAATAGTCCACTATTTGATTTTTAATAATTCGTTCCAAAACTTTGCACGATACACAAGATGTAGGGCGATAATTACAGCAGTGATAATACCTCATCCGGACCCGGAGATGAAAAAGATCGAAAAGATTTCAGGGCATCAGGTATATTTTCAAAATTGAATGTGATATCAGTCAGCTGCAAAGGATGAGTAGGCGTCATAGACAAGTCAATATTATCACTTTCCTCTATCAAAGACGAAACGAAATATGAGTTCAAGGCATCTGCAGTGTCACTATATGTGGAGGACAGTGATCCATCGGACTTAATCACCGACGATAATCTTTGCTTTGAACCCAAATCATTTCTCACATAATTCCAGAAACGTTTTGGGGATGATTCACAAGACGCAGAGATAAATTGTTCATAGGACCGTTTGACATCAGTAACGGAATTCAGTAGATCATCGTCAGCTTTTTTCCTCAAAGAATTTGCAAAAGACGATCTACCACGTAAGGGTTTATATATTCTCTTTCGTGAGTTGAATGATCTCCTTACCTCACCAGGACACGGAATACCATAAGCCATCCAATTGGGAATATTCCTTGGCTAGACATTTTATTTTTCAGAGATTGGAAAGAGCCAAATAAATTGGTAGACTTCATCTGTAATTGCTAATTAGTGCAATATACTTCTGCTACTATCCGTAGCTATCATCAGGCAGCAAGTGAATGATTTACTGAATAAAATCTAATACAACCCTTTACTACCCGTCGCATAGCTCCTTCTCTTGCCATAGTTTTGTATATTTTGTATATTTTTTTTATATATCTCTTGATGTGAATTTTAAATTTTACTCTGTAAATCATTCACTTACTGCCTGATGATAGCTACGGATAGTAGCAGAAATATGTTGCACTAATTAGCAATTACAGATGAATTCTACCAATTTACTTGGCTCTTTCCAATCTCTGAGAGAAACATAAACCATTCGTTTTTTCTGTTTCTTAGGAATCGAATGTTCATCAGCTGTTAACAAAATCAACTTAATGGCATATCACATTGCAACTACATCAGTATTCCGAGGAACATCAACCCATGCAAAACTCGAAATGAAGTTAAGACAAAGATTACTGTTGGCTTTCGAGAAATTGAACAAGTTCGGGCATCTATTGAGATATTACATAAAACAGACTCATGGTCACTACACTATCAAGAAATCCAGTTTCAATAATAGATGCATCACTGGAAAAACTAGATCCAGTAAGTTATTTCCATTCGTAGGTGATGTAACCAATTGCGTGAGAAAATTCGCCAAAATACATTCTATAAATGCTCTTCGGTTACTTGACGAGCATGTATGTAGGTTCAGCCAGTCAATATGAGGATAATCAAAATCTCCAAAAGTAAGAAATCAAACTGAAGTGAACAAACATAATCAAGTAAATCTATCAGAATACCCTCTTGATTGTCGGAATTGTTAGGTGGTCTATGAATATCAATATCAATCTATGTCATCAATAATGATCGATTATTATCAACATGAATGAATCTGACACCATTTGGAACCTATTCACGAGTTCAGTTAATCTTTTGGTAGATTAAATGACGCCGGGTGAAGTCTCTGATGGACTAGGATGAATACGCCACCACCACGACTTTTACGATCTGAGCAAAATAAGCAATACTCAGCATGAGTGACAACTGAATCTAGAAGAGATGGTCCACCCCAAGTCTCAGCAACAGGAAAAACATCTGGTGAATGAACATCCAAAAAATTTTAACTGAAGGAATTTGTTGGCAATTGAGCGAGCATTTGCTAAGATGACATAAAAAGACAACTTGTTCAGTCAGTTATTCGATGTGCTAGTTGCACCAGTTCGCTGCACAATTTTTCCATAATGTAGGATGACATTTTCACCAGCATCTCGGCGACGTCTGAGTTCATCACACAGAGTCTTCTCTGCTTCCCTCTGCCTTAGAATAAGATCAGGCTTGATATAGACCCTCGGCCATCGATCACTCATGGACTTCAAACGCTTTGCTTCACTCAACAATTTAGACAAAGTCGCGGTTTGGTAATGTTACTTTTATCGGCCTTAGACGAGGATTACTTTTCCTACCAAGTCGAAAGGAGGATTGAACCTCGAAATTTAGGATGTTCAAGTACGAAGCTAAATCTCGGAGCATCCAACTTATCCTCTAGTATCTCTTTACGTCGCAAAAGCATGGAGAAATCACAACGCTTGCATATTTCACAAATGAGGATGGCCTGATCAATTCCATTGCAGACATTGAGGACATTCGCAGGTATCCCACTGTAATCTTTCTTCATGTGATATTTGCTCTTGCAAATTGAACAATAAAAATATTAATTTCTAGAGATATGAGTTTTGCATTTGGGACTGTTGATATTAGCAACAAAAATCAGCTTCAGAATTGCGCTGAGGCATAATACACGCTTTGTACGATAAATCACAAAAGCAATGTTGGTAGACGGACACAAACCTTGTTTCTGTGGTACACGAATCTAGCTGCTTACCGAAGCACCACACCGACAGCTGTTAATGCAAATATTCAGATTAGAATATGTCCGAGAAAGGAAAAAAAATTTGTTCTGCGACATCAAGGTCAGCGCGATGTCAATGCCAGCACAATCGGAAGCTCCAAACGAACAAAACTCACTTCACTGAGAGTGAAATGCTGTTTTTCTCAAATATAAGGAGAACGGAATGACAGTGTCGGTGAGACTTATACGACGAGATGAAGCAGAGCACGACGCAAGCAATGAATATTCATCGACGTAAATCGGTGCACTATATCCACAGAAATATGAGAAAAACACATGCGATGCGAGAGAGAAGTGACTGCGTGGTGTTGCAATCGACAGCGGCATGTCATCAAACTTTTATGGTAATAAAGAGTTAAAGAGATGCGTTTTGAAGTAATCATGACAAATCCATAACAAGCATTTTTAAGGAACAAACTGAAATTCGATGGCAGCAAACAATTGATTGCAATGCAATTAATTTTTAGTATCCCCTGCCAACCAGAGATAGGCGTGCAATATACGCAAAGTTTGCGCTGTCAAATCACCCATAGTTTTATGAAAAAAGTAAAAATACTTCAATTGTGAAAAGTAGTGACGCCCATTTTCTAATGCAGTTTTTGAAGGATGCTTGACATGGATGGCTTTTGCGCTTTTTCCATTTTTGAAAGTGAACATGTGCTTACTACAATAGTTAAGTATTTTTCTTCAAATTCATGAGGGCGCTTCGGCGCGGGACCGTCTTCATCATGGTTTTGATTTTAAGGAATTAAAATCACTCACATTTGTGTTGCAACATTTGTATAAAAACTCGTGACAGACACATTAAGTTTGTTTGCCCCTCACGCCAGCAATCACGCCCATTTCAACCGACTATTCATTAGCTACCATCAACTGCTTTAAATAGTCGCGAATGAGAGTTGATAGCTAGGTAGGTTGTTAATAATCACTGCATTCCGTTGCCTCCAATGATGCTCACTTCTCAGGACTCACTGTTCTATCAGTTAACTTATCCGTCTTGAGGGTCTCGTTCCTCACAGTCTGTCGAATCAATCGATGGCACTGTTTCCGAATACCCGATGAATAATAAGCGATGTACGCATGTTGACAATAATTAACCGCAAGTTAGTGAAATTTCGACGGGCTTTCATTAAATGTCACCTGAAACACCACCGGCAAATCGCCTGAGGATGCAACTCAATTTTTAATTATACTATTTATATGATGTTGCCAACGGTTGAATCGGATTCATGGTCTGTATGCTATCATAGATATTTGACGGACATATAGGAAAAGTTGACTACCCCTGGTTGTATTAGAGGCTGAGGGTTCTATTTCACTTGGTCTTGAAGTGTGATAGAATACCTAGTTTCCATATTTTTCTTGAACAACTTCTAGTATTGCACCCACAGAATTTGATTCGTCTGCGCGTGTCTTCGGAGCAGATAAATAAAATATTTAATTCTGTGATTGCACCTAACGATGTTACTAAGGCAATGAGTTTTCTCCGTTTCAAAGACAATCAACACCATTTTGCTTTTTCACATGATTGAACAGCTCGCAAACAATCTTCCCAGCACCAATTATCAGCTATCAATCAGCAGAAAATTGTGTTCCTAACATTGATAGTGAGAAATATTCTGTTCCACATTCAGGACACTTGGCAGATATGCAGCTGTCTTGCATTTAGGCTTTTCATTTCCTATGCAATATCTCTCAACTTCAATCATCTAATACAAATCCTAAAAGATCCATCCCTTACTTTCTTCAGTGTTGCAACTTGTCACCCTTTTGGTGGAGCATCTTCAATCAGATTACATTTTGCCAACAGATTAATTTGAACCCCTTATTTTCGTAATTTATTGATATCTTTTGATGAATCATTTCAAATTATCATGGTTGGAATCATGAACACGGTATTGAATGATAATTACAGATTTTGTTCTCATTCATTACTTATCCTTAATGTAATGGAGATGCTTTGATGAAATGAGAGATGTGTAAAAAGTAGTTGTAGTTAGAGATGTATTCCAAGGAGGGTGGCGATCGAGCCCGGGATCCCGGGCAGCCCGGCAATCGCCCTTAAATTTCAGCGAAATAGCTAATTAGCCTTAAATAGTCCGGGAATGCCATTTTGTGATTTTTCAACCAATAAGTTAAATAAGGAATTTCTTGATTTCAACTGTTATTGATGTGACTTCATTTGGCCCACAATTTCTATTAAATTTCTTCGAATCTTGATACAACCAATAAGTTTGCACAACATCTGGACTCCTGACTTCATAAATTTGTTTCATTTTTATATAACTGTCAATGATATCTGTGAGGTGATAGTATCGTTGACGCGTCACTTATAGTGAAATAGGTAATGATTAAGTTTTGCTAATGTAATGTTAAATCTTATAAAAAGATAATTTGTGGCTATTCACATCGAAGTTGTTGGATTGAGTATAAATTGATTCGTACATGGAAGTATGAACTCGCAATCTATTGACATGGATTAACAGAAATTGTTTTTACTTTTTGTGTTTCTTAAAGTGGTTATGCAATTTCTTAGCAGACTCTTAATATGGCACATTGACAAATTCTACAGTAGTGATGATGTAATTAAAGCTGCGAGTCATATATAATATACCAAAACGTCATCTGTAAAATGTAAATGATCGTTTATCTTCACGTTATCAATTTTATAAATGCACAACTTTCTGGGCAAGAATAGCACAGTTTAACACTGCAGGTTACTTATAAACCTTCATCCTCACCAAGTTAAAGTTCAAAATCATGCCAACAAAATTCTACCAACGCTGCCACTGACAAAGAAGCTGCGTCAGAGTTTTCGATGGTATTTTGAATAAAAGTCAATGGCTAAGCTAAGCGATGAGTTCCAAAACTTCACAGTAAATCGGGACAAGAAGGCCACCCAAACCAATGGGGCTTCTGCATAGGCCGCCGCTTCTAAATATCGGTGTCGCGACCAAAGATGAGGTCACTAGCATATGAAACCATCTGGAGCTTCTTCTAACGTTAAAGATTTTGTTCTCTGCTCCGGTCACGACTATACCAGGAACGCGAAAGGTAGATCAATAAATACTGGTACCGTTCTAAGCAACTAAACAGATAAATTTTGTTAGCCTTTACTATGTGCCTAGAAAAAAAGGCCTAGCTCTTCAAAACATGGATGCATGATTTTCACCGGTTAGCCGCGTTACTATGTTCTTGTTTAACCGCGCATACACGGCTGACTTCAGCAGCCGATGAGCGGTGTGACGTCATCAGCTGAATACAAAAGCAGTTTTCTCCTTCCTCGAGGAGATGCTTTGCCTGCGACCGCGCGCACTTGATCTAAGTATAACTAAAGATCGTTTTAGGGACATAATCAAAATAAGTTCAGTGCCCCTTTAACGTGCACCACATTACTAATCGACGGCCAAATAAGATATTTCAAGAGTGTAGGATTGGCTGATGGCCTACTAAAAATTTGATGACACATTACTCAGTCTATTGCATTTGAAAGTAATCTGAACCATGAAAGTCTTTTGAAGATACTCAATTAGGCTTATATATTTAATTACTTTTTCAAACATATTTTACTTTCTAATGATCACAAAGTATTCACATAATTTTACAATTTTCATATGATTTTTGCTTTTACTCGTAGTCATTTTTTCAGATGTCAAATTTCAAACATGCGAGGCAGAAGTAGCAAATTTCCTTCTGAGACGTGATATTTTCAAAAGCCATGTATTGTCAATTCACTGTAGTAACATTTTTAGCACATTTTTAAAACATATTTTGAATTTTATTTCAATCAACACTAATTACAAGAAATTGACGGGATTAATTATACAATGCGAGGGAAGAAAAGCATGTTGAATAATTTGATTAGGATGAATGCAAAGTCATTGAGTGAAATTAAACCAGATAAAGAAACTTCTGAAGAACTTCAACTTAACATGGTTAGAAGTCTGAAAAATCGACAAAATACAACTTGATGGAATTTTATGAATCAGGTGATGAAAGTGATTTTTTATCGTTTGAAAGTTCAGGGAATTAACTTTTCTATCAATATGAACTCATTTAGCTCCGACAAGCAGTTCACTATCTGCAGGCCATTGAGGAAAAAAGTATGTTTATCTTATGAACTACCGCTCATAATTCAAATATTTTGAAAACTGAATGCGGTTGAGTCAGATATCGTTCATCATCTAACACGTCAAAATTTGGTGGCGAAGTTCAAACAGGAACTGTCTCAAATTTTATGATAGAAATAGCTTGAGGAAGTGTCCGGATAATTTTTGAACGGTGCAATTGGAATAGCATATCTGGTCAATATAAAAAAGGTAGCGTGGAAATACGGTGAAATTGAAAGCTTGAAATCTGGCCGCCACACTGTCGAAGAAGCTTGTAATCCGCAAAATGTAATGACATGGCTTTGTACAGCAGACAGTGATGGACAGATGAAATGGAATATAAGTCGAATGTAGATTATGATGTGACAAGCTCGGAGCAATAGGCACCAAAAGTGAACGATTATAATGTCAATCGAAATTCGGCTATCTCTGTTACTTCATATTCATATGTCAAACTTCATGTTCGATAATTGCTGTCAGAGTGGTGCCGTAGAACTGCAATTTGCAATGATCGCGTCAGAATAGTTTAGACAAGCTCGTTATCATCCTTCTCCAAGCTATTTGGGATCCCTCTAAAACAGGTTCACAATCAAGCAACATGAAATGAGGATCTGCAGAATTTAGAGGTTGTTCATTTTGTCAGCAGTGTCCAATATCTCAGGCATGCATGAGCCAAGCTGATCAGATAACTTGATTATGCAGTTTGAGTCAAGTCTTCTTGTTCTTGAATGATAGAGTGAACATGGCCAGCAAAATGAGCCAATTCTTTCTTTATCTCTACTATCATTTCATATATGTCGATATGTCATATAGCAGTCTCCGTGGCACAGTGGTTGAGTGCTTAATTACCCTGGCGATCTTTCGTACTGTGGTCGAGCCCCGAAAGTGTCGTTGGAAGTCTGCAGGAAGGGCATCCGGGCTAAAAAATCACAATGCTCCGACAGGATATGAAACAAAAATATGAACTAATTGACAATATTGTCACCATGCCGAGTCAAAAATATCTCAACATATTTCGGCAGAAATGTAATTTGCAAAGTTATCTGAAATGTCTCAAATGCGCTGCCTAATCAGTCTCCCTTTGAAAAAGTACCCTTGTTATCATATGCGCATACAATCACCATAGTCATCTGACACCTAGAAAACCGTGATATGTTAACATCAACCTTTTCAATGTGCTTTCCTAATGACAAAGTGTCGATATGACTTTTATAAGACCATATATTTTCTTTTTTGAAATTCATTAATCTGTAATGTTTGAAGAATCTCTGAGGTACTTATGGGTTATCTCCCCACCCCCTCCCCTCCCCTCACCAGGTTTTCAAATTTGTCTAAAATCCGCAAATCTGAATCAATCGGCACAAAACTTCAGATACACATATTTTCTACCCACACACAAAAATTTGTGCAAATCCGATAAGTACTTTTTGAATTAGAGACGACAACTTGAAGTATAGCGATGTCAGCAGTTTGACCTGACTTCGTCTGTTCGACGCATTATTGTTACTCGTGTGTGCATTGTTCTCTCTCTCTGTCTTCGTCTTATCCACTGCTATTTGAAATCTTCCACGACCACTACTTTGCCACACCTTTCTTAAGTCAAGTATATTAATGGAAAGGATGTGGTCTGGGTCATCATCACTTCAAGAGCTGTCGCGACATGACTTTGTTGGCCTAGTGCAGTGGTGGGCAACTCGTGGCCCGCGGGCCACTTGGTGGCCCACCGGGACATATTGGGTGGCTCGCCACCGCTTCTCATATCTTAGGTGGCCCGCTGACATTATTTAAATCAATGATGTGAAAATGCCTCACTCTGACTTCGACCTTTGTGAGGTGCATCTAAGGGTGAGGGATCCTCTTTAGAATTTTCAAAACCATTAATTCACAACTACAGTGCGCGACAGCAAGTTTTAAACTTGACATAAATCTACGGACACGTACATTTTTCAACACATTCTAAATTTTTTTGCTATTAAGAAATATCGACAAATTTATAATCATCTGATAGAGAATTTTCAGATCTATCATTTGAATGTTGTTGAATTAATTGTTTTTCAAATTGGTGGTTCCTAGAGCCCCATAAACCCGAAAGTCCCAAATTTTCTTTGACTTGTTTTGACAAGCACATAAATCAATTTGAAACATTCTCCTTGTGATATTCAAAACCGTCACAAGATTGGCTTTCAGAAAATATATAGCTTGACAGTGTTTTCTCGAAGTTTATAGGCAATATTTTGAAAGTAGTATAGATGTAGTATAATGTGGCGATTTTTTCATTTTCAGAATATTTCTTCGAAGGGCCTTACATTTATCCAACAAAAGCAGAAAACACTAGTTTTGAGGTAAATAAATGTCACCAGTTAGTTAACAGCGTTATTTCTGTCATTATCGCAACACATTCTGAAAATGAAAAAATCGCTATCACAAGGAGAATGTTTCAAATTGATTTATGTGCTTGTCAAAACAAGTCAAAGAAAATTTGGGACTTTCGGGTTTATGGGCCTCTAGGAACCACCAATTTCAACAACAGTCAAATGATAGATCCAAAAATTCTCTATTAGATGATTATAAATTTGTCGATATTTCTTAATAGCAAAAAATTTTAGGTGTTGAAAAATGTACGTGTCCGTAGATTTATGCCTAGTTTAAAACTTGCTGTCGCGCACTGTAAGTGAGCAATATGATGGCGCAAAAATAACAGGAATCCACATTCGAATTATCCAACCATGCTCCTTTCATAATGAATATCTTCTCGCACAAGCGCTAAATGGTCATCACCTGCGCGAGTTTATGCTAAGCCACATAGTATTCGATGCCCTGCTGAGCATGTTTCTCTACGTAATGAGGTAATGTCAATTACATCCACAAAAAAGTCAAATTACCGTTTAATTACACAAAAAGAAAAGCTTCCACGTTTTGTGAAACGCCTGTTTGCTCCTCAGCACTCGCATGAATTGTAGAAAGTAAATAATCATTCCTTAATATTAAACAAATTACATCTAGTTGCGTACAATACTGCTGTATGCATTTACATGTAAAATGTTGCTATGTTATACGACCACTATGAACGTACGGTACAGCAGCCCATGTATGCACTTAAAAGTACGGAACAAAAGAATATAAAGCATATAATGCTGCCTTTTAAAACTGGTGGCCCGCTATCCCAACTTGGTTGCCCACCACTGGCCTAGTTCTATCTGCTCAGACGATGAGGTCAGGCGAAGTCACATCAAACTGCTGACATCTCTACACTTCACGTTGTCGTCTCTAATTCAAAAAGTACGTGTCGGATTTGTACAAAGTTTTGTATGTAGGTAGAAAATATACTCAAATACGCATATCTGAAATTTTGTGACGGTTGATTCAGATTTGAGGATTTTAGACAAATTTGAAAGCCCGGGGAGATAACCCATAAGTACCAATCTCTGATGCGGGCTGAATAGGCGAAAATTCAACAGTAAAAGTCTCCTATCGAGAATGACTAGACTTTCTATTTTTACCAAATGTAGTAATTTTTAAAAATTTGTTAAGTAGGTGAGCGTGGCATTATGAGCGATGTTAATCTGTGTCCATGATATTTGCGTAATCTTAAATGATATTCCTTACGATTCTTCAATAACTTATTTTTCACTGATATTTGTTTTTCATGTCATTCTCAACATGAAACCTTTGACGAGATCAGATTCAGTTTCTACTCCTGCTGTTCTGTGATTTACAGTCTTACTGTTCCCAACCTAGATTTAAGACGTAGTAGCGAGTGAAGGAGGTGTGCACGGCCGAAATCACGTGACGAATAGCGCGCATTATTCATCAGTTAGAATCTCAATAGTCGACCTATCTGCTCGTAGTTGCAATCACTGATATCTGCAACGAGAGACAATTCGATTGACCTTGAGGGAAGGCACGTGATTTATTTAGATTAGTTGTGATGAAACTCGTGGTAGAGAATCCAAAGAATTTTCAGTTTTGTAAATGCGTTATGCTGCCCTGGCAGCACATTCTCTTTCCATGTCTACAGACAACCACTAGAACGTTACTTTTGGATGATTTGATGATGTACACATAGCCGTGAATGCTTTATTGACGGAAAATGCTGTAGTTCAGGGAAATAGCTACGAATCGTTGACGACGCAGATGAAAGCGAGGAAACTTCAACATATTCTCAGTGGGGGGCCCAGCTGATGACAGGAGTGGTTTGCGTCGAACAAAACATAATCTGACATTTAACAAGGCAAAGATTGGTTTTACGATCGTTTGATGCCAGTTACAATTCGGTACTCAACAGATATCTGTTGTCGTTTCTGATTTTTTTTGCAAAAATTTATTTTAATTGATAAAATAGTAATATATTACCTTGTAACGTATTATTATGATATTACGTAGTTAAGTGTATTGTTCTTTATTTGTCCTTTCGAGTTATAAATCATCAGTTCTTTCATAGGTATTATACATTTTACATCCCCTCGCATTTCCTCACTTCAGTACCAATCAATTTTCAGCGTTTCTGATATTAGTCTGCTTAGATATACAGTAATGAGTTATTCACCGTTTTCTATGCTGTGACATAATTCAATTTAGTTCATTGCGCCGCAGCCCGTTGGCATGCCGTTCCACAACAGCCACTCGTGATCCATTCGATGTCATGTATCCATTCTCCTCTTCGTCCTTCAGTGCATACACTTCTCAATCTACAGTTGACAGTGCAAGATTCTCATCTGTGTTTCCAATGATCATGTTTGCTTGTCGTTCTCTTCTGCACTTCCTCAACATACCAAGAACTTCTTTGACGCCTTCCTGCCTCCTCACCCCCGCTTTCGTTCGTCGGTCTCTCCAACTAACCCGAAGCACTCCTCTCCATATCACAATTTCAAAGCTTCAATCATTTTCTACTTTCTCAAAGTCTAGCTATCACAAATACAGAGCTATGCCGCAAATACGAGCCTTTGGTAGGTACATTTTCAGCCTTGTGCTCAATTTTTTGCTTTATCATGCAGTAGTGATGTTCGCGGTAACATTTCTTGCTTGTCCAAGTTTGACATTAATCTCTGTCCTGCTGTCTCCTTCAGGAGTGATGTACGTGTGATCTGAAGAAACGTAGCTTCGACACATTTTCAGTCTCGTCAACGATTTTGATTTTCCATCTCCGTGCACGGTCAATGTTGCTGTATTCTTATTGATGCAGAGACCCATACTACAGTATGTAAAACGCAATTTTCCTTAAGCAGCATTTTGATGGAATTTTAGGTTAGTTTTGATTTGTACTGTAAGCCTTGCTGCCGATTGTTGAATATGATGCTTGATAAAACTGTTTTATTTTGTTAGTTTTAAACAATATTTCGGCATTGTGACTCCATTCCCAATTATATGACAACAAATAATATCAGACAAGAACGCAACAAATCCCTAGAATATTCAAGATCCCTTACATCAACAAAAACAGTGCAATATTTGAAGAATTCAAGCTTCCTGTTGGAATAACTCGCGAATCATTCACTTACAGAAATGCACTGAACAAACAACAGCAAAAGCAACAAGCATGCAGCTGGAAATCATGCCTGAATCCCGGAAAGGAAATGTCTCAAAGAAATGGTAGTAAACGAAATAAATTGTAGCAAATGCAAAAAAAATAAGAAAGCTGCATCCCAGAATCACTGAACATCTCAAATCAAAAGACGCATCAATGTATAAACATCTCAAGATATGCCATACCAATGACCAACGAATATCAGTGTCAATTATAGACCATGATGGAGATGTAATAAACTTTAGATTCCGTGAGGCGATGCAAATTAAGAAATTGAAGTCATCGATCAACAACAAAGATGAGCTATCTGATTTTTATACTCTGATTTTCTAATTCATGTGTACATAATATTTCAATTTTTGTATTTAGCTAGCTTAGTCCTTTTATCTTGCATAACTTGAGAATGGAGTGATAGCTCAGAAATATTGTTTAAAAACAAACTAATGAAATGAAATAATTCTATCAAGCATCTTATTCAACAATCAGCTGCAAGCAAGTCTTACAACATAAATCATAATTAACCCATACCATGTCTTTATATGATCTGCCATGATAGCAGTGTCTTCTTTTGCGTCTGCGATCAGGGTGGCATCATCTGTACATCGCACATTCCACATATCGATCGCCCACAGACGAACAATTCCAACGACACTATCCAACTTTCTTGACTAACCAAACCAGACGATGTGGGGTTCCCTAACTTGCCTGTTACATAATTGACTAATTAGAATTCATTTATTATCCTGTTTTTCTTCGCTCCTCTGCTTATTTATCTTTGGTCTTCTGTTGATGATCGGCTTTGGTGCTTAGGCTCGTCCCCTTCCTTCAAGCTTTCATTTTAAAGAAGATAATAGTTAAGTCTTTAATTCAAAATACCAGCCCCTATAATGGAACTCACGGGGCCCACATAAGAAGTACATGCATGATATCTGTCCTGACAAGCACAAGACACCATAATACAGGAAGCCTAAAATCAAATGTGACCGCGTATCTACGCGGGAAAAATCAGCGAGTGATCACTGAAAAGTGTAGTTGAATATTTCCGACATAGAAATAATAAATCTTTTACAACGCAAGGAAACTCGGAAATGGAAGTTGATACTTGCGAGTGTTTTTAAAACACTAGTGGAAGATGATGGAGACGGATCAGTGCCTTCGTGAATCAAAGTCCGAAGAAGGCCACATCAGATAATAACCGATTATTTTCATAGAGAGGGATATTGCCACATATCACATTTTCGTCCAAATGATTGCGTGATAGACAGATGTGGAGTACTATCGCATTAATTTCAAATTTTCTAGTTGATTGCATGAATCGAGTTTGAATTTAACGAAAGATCAAAACCAATGTTGACAGACTAAAAGGAGCTGTCAACAAATAATCCCACTACTACATGTACCGGCTACCGAAGTGTATTTTTCTGGTATTGTTAATTCTGGTACTGATTAAATAGTTGTTGGCGAAAATGCATCATGGCGCAAACGGTGAACTCCCGGAGAGAGGCACAATTTTTACACAGTCACAGTGTAATTTTCTACAGGTGATCGAATGAGCTCGCCGCTTTCATCATGTCGATCTCTTGGACCACATCAAAATCAAGAAATAGAGGAGCCGCATGATCGATCATGCTCCTGTCAGCGCTCATGAATCAAAACCATTTTGTCCTGGTGATGGTGATGTCAAACCACCCCCTCCCTGCTATTGTGAGTGGGTCCAGAGGGCCGTCAGGTGTTGGGCGGGTCCAGCGGCGGATGAGCTCCGCATACCTGACGAGGGAACCCACAGGTCCCATGGTGTGAGCGATGTCTGTATGTGTTTGTTAGAGGAGATGTGTTTTGTGTTGTGCAGTTGAGATTTACAAAGGGGGCAAAAGAGTGGATAGAGGGGTTCATATTGTGCAAGTATTCTTATAAGAAGGGTGATTTGTTGTGCCAGTGTTCTGCGTGTGCGTCTGTCGAGTGTTTGTTCTGATTTGTGAACTGTGGCGGAATTGCGTTTATGACTTTATTGTTTTGTCAGTTAGCTAGCTATGTGCCGACGTGGTGGGTGTGTTTGCTTGAGAAGATGTCTTGTTGCTGCTTTGGATAACTGTGTAGATGGGGGTGAATTGTACTTCCGTGTTGAAAATTGTGCGCTTTTATTGTCTGAAAGGTCGTGGTTGCTGCGTGAGGAGATGAAGAGGGTGGTGTTTAGACTTTGCTCTTTGTTTAAAAGCTGTTTTGCATGCAGTGTGAGGTGCTCGGCAATGGGGAGGACGTGTGTTTCATCATTTTGTCCTTATCTCAGAGATCATGGAGTTGACATAGAACTATAGAACTGATCATAGAAAGACGGACCACCAATTTTGATGAAATTCAAACGATTCTCATGCCTTCCAATCGCATCGCACAACAACGTACCATATACATCATTCGAGATCTGGCACTATCAGCTATAAAATGAGCTATGATAGGCATACATCCGTTATTGTATTTGCTGAGCTTCGCTCAAAACATGAAAATTGCTCATATTACAAATCGCAATTTTTCAAAAAGAAAACATGTGAGCATGATAATGAATCAAGCATGGGAGGAAGGAGCATTTTCTGAGCTCTCTTTTGATATACTGGCAATCAAAATCGGTGAACTAATTAAAAATGGGTATTATCGTGAAGTTATCGAATATTTCACATGTCTTGTCGAATATTACCTGTTTGGTTGAAAATGTTTTGTTCTCACTTTTTCTCACAAAAATGTTGGTGTTGTATATCTTCAGAATCCTTTCGTTGCAGGGGATTCGAATATGTAAGTTATATTCATATAATTTCAATATTTTTTCTTCAACTTCTTCAACAAACTTCTTCAATATTTTTCTCATTTCCGCACAAGTACGCAAACAATGAAGGCGAACAATCGGTAGTTGCTATGAGCCACATACCTTCGCCAAGTGTCTTGTTTTGAACCTTCGTTCACCTTATATAGTGTATTTTTTACTTTTGCGGAAATGAGAATAAATGTTGAAGTGTGATGAAGAACTAGTGAACTTATATGAATATAACTTACATATTCGCACTCACGAGTCGCATTTTTTTAACATTGTTTTTAACACAATTTAACATATTTTTAACGCATTTAATTAACAATTAACACAATAACATTTTTGATGAAAAAGTGAGAACTTAACATTTTTAACCAAAAAGGTCATGATTTTGCGATTACTACACGATAATACCCATTTTTAATAGTTCACCGATTTTGATGACCAGTATATCAAAAGAGAGCTCAGAAAATGCTCCTTCCTCCCATGCTGGATTCATTATCATACTCACATGTTTTCTTTTTGAAAAATTGCGAATTGTAAAGTGAGCAATTTTCATATTTTGAGCGCTGCTCAGCAAATACAATAACGGATGCAAGTCTATCATAGCTCATTTTAGAGCTGAGAGTGCAAGCTCTCGAATGATGTATGGTACGTTGTTGTGCGACACGATTGGAAGGCATGAGAATCGTTTGAATTTCAGTGAAATTTTCGGGGTCCGTTTTTTATGATCAGCGCTGTAGCATTTTAGAAGATGCCTTCTTTCCTACTTAATAAGTATTGTTTTCATGAGATGAAAACTCTCTAAGAAAGCCGTAAGTCAAAAATTACCCCAAGAATAATCATAATAGTCACTACAGGAATACCAGAAATATGAAGCAAATAGTTATCAAATGATTTCACTTCCTTTGTGTGCTGACCTCGTCTTTGATTTGCATGCTGTTTGAAGTGCTTTGCAACCTAGTTTGTGATGATGTTGTGGATTGCATATGCAGGCAAAAGTAATGAGGATTTTGAAATCTTGCATAGGATAATTAAATCACATGCATGATAGCTATCATCGCCGTAATTGAAGGATTTGCTTGCCATCTGAGCACCTGTTGGACTTGTCCGTGAGGCCGGAAAGAGTCCCTCCGTTGCTGTCAAAGTTGAAGAGTTGATTGTGCCCATGTATTCCAAACATGCCGCAATCACATATTTTTCATCTCATCGGTTTTGAATCTTCTGAAGATAACAACTTGGCCTGTCACAGAGTAGCGGCGCATGTCCGTTTCGCGAAATATAATATTTTAGAAATTGAAGTGTATCTAGAACTTACTTTCACGGCAAACTGCTCACAAGCTCATTCTTAACTTTTGATTTCATGTAGCTTTTGATGACTTTGTTGTTCAATACTGACAGGGCTCAGTATTTGTGCCGACCCTATTCTCCATCTTTACAATTGATATGAATCCTCAACTTTCGTCGACTAAGCAAGTAAAGTATGCTGATGACACTTATTCCATATTGCCGATTAAACAAAGCAAAAACATATCTGATGAAATTCAAATTGAATTGGAAAGTACTGAAGAATGGTGAAAGAAAGCAGAATCACATTAAATAAAGACAAATCGAAGATATTACTCTGTCAACACAGTACTTCAACTGCTTATGATGATGATGATATATGTATATATTTAGAATGAAAATCAATCATTACAAAGAAATTTCAAGTAATTAGTAAATAACGAGAAGTGAAAGCGATCACAAATTCATATAAATGTAAAGTACGCAGGCCGTAAATTTTGAGGTCAGGCGTAGAGGCGATTGTATAGACTTATACATGATGGAACGAAAGAGGAATGACGACGTGTAGACCTGATATGAGGCATTACAATGTGCTTGGTATGTCGGTGAAAAGGTGGAATAAGATGATTTAGAAGATGGTCGGAACGTAGCATTGACTGAAACACTTTCATAGACTGGTGGGATCTTCGTATCTTAATGGGAGTGAAACTACCACAAGGGCAATCACGACCATACACAAGACGGTGACAATGACGTCTGATGGCTTCCAGTTTATTTGAATCGTCCTCATTAAGACCAATGAAGAGCGGACTGCAGAACTCCAAAGTAGTCACCACGAACGAATGGTACAGAGTAACAAGATCGCGTCTCGTGACGAAATTCCTCATTTTGCGCAAAATGAATAACTTTTGTTTTCCTTTTTCGCACACGTTCTCAATATGAAGCCTCCATGACAAATCTTTGGTGTAAGTAATACCTAAAATTTTGACAGCAGAAGCCATTTCCACAGTAGAGCGTAGAGGTAATGCATTTTTCTTGCCAAAGCATATCACTTGCGTTTTTTGCTTGTTCAGTTTCAAACCATTTCGAATACACCAAGAGTCAACGTGGTCAATTTCGGCACTAATAATCAGGTCGACGTTAGATTCAATGGTGATAGGAATGAGTGTCATTACATCATCAGCAAATTTAATCATGACTGCTGGTGACTGATAGGCTGACAAAGTTCTCATGTGAGTGGCAAATACATATGGCGCCAATACTGACCCCTGAGGTATCCCGGAAACAACAGCGCGAGGCGAGCTTGCAGTCGAGTCGTCAAGCCTGACAATTTGGATGCGATTTTGGAGGAAATCTCTGCACCAGGCTACAAACTGCATAGGAAGACCCGCGTTGATCAGAGAATCTATAAGCCTATCATGATGCAAATAATCGAACGCCTTGCACATATCGAATGATATCATAAGAACGGAATGTACATTAGATTCGTCAAGCATTGATGTAATGTAGTCATGTGTAAGGATATGAGAATGGAGAACGGAATAACCTGGCCTGAAACCAAAC
The DNA here is from genome assembly GCA_907163375.1 of Prostheceraeus crozeri. Lineage (NCBI taxonomy): Eukaryota > Metazoa > Platyhelminthes > Polycladida > Euryleptidae > Prostheceraeus > Prostheceraeus crozeri. The sequence continues at coordinate 62,788 of CAJQUW010001349.1, forward strand.
TGGGTCGGACCATAGAGGTTCACCAGGTGTTCCTTCATGGTTGATATTACGCATCTTTCTAAAACTTTGGAAAATATTGGTAACACGGAGATGGGTCGCAAATCTTGTAGAGTACGGCAGTTCGATCTTTTCCGAACTGGAGAGATGTTGGCAATTTTCCATTTTAATGGGATCTTGAGGCTTCTTATCGAAATATTTATGATGTGAGCCAACGGCTCAGCAAGGGCAACACTGGCTTCTTTGAGAAGTTTTGGATGGAGGCCATCGCTACCAGCAGATTTACTAATCTTCAGCTTCGATAACTCAACAAAGACGTCCGTCACTGATACAGAGGGAGACCAAGAGAAGAAGAAGAAGAAGAAATTTCTTTATTGTTTCACAATGCGGTGAAATCATAACAATGTTGTAGTGCAATTAATAACATGCATCTGAACTCTTAAATCGAATTATAAAATCATAAAAATCAAGGTCATATACGTGTATACATGTCATGGGCCGAAACGGATGAACGATTTTCCGAATCGACGTGTTCTTGCGAACGGAGAACACAAAGTTCGTTTGTTCCTTGATGTTGGAGCCCGCTCACGAAACAAAGTTCTCAAAGTATGTTGTTGCGATGACTCAATCTGGTCGAAAAGTTTCATGCACAAATTGTCACACACAGTTGCTAACTCCTCAAGGCTCTCGTTCTGAAAAAATCTTCGTGCATAGCGCTCAACACGCTGTAGCTTCTGAAACAAACCTTTATGAATATTACAAAAAGACGGAAAGGCATACAATAAAAGAGATCTAATAAATGACACATAGCAACGACGAATCAAATTTGAAGGACAATTGGCTCTTCTTAAGTTACGAAGTATATACACCCTCTGGTAGCATTTTGCAGTGACAGCTGCAGTGTGTTCTTTCCAGCAGAAATTAGTGCTGAAGGTCACGCCAAGTAGTCGAGCAGATTCAATCGTGGGAATTATCACACCAAGATTAGATGTAATATCAGCTAGTATCATATTATTCTTCGTAACAAAGTTCATTGCAAGACATTTTCCATAATTCAGGCAGAGACCCACGTTAATGGACCATTCCTCTAGATGCGACCATTCCATCTGCAACATATCATCATCACTACCACGAACATAGTGCACCAACGTTACGTCGTCAGCATACTTTAATATAGCGGAATTGTTACAAATAGGACGTAAAGAATCAATAACGAGGGAGAACAGGATAGGCCCGATTACACTACCCTGAGGCACTCCACTACTCACAGTAGACCAACTCGAGACCATTCCATCAAAGGAAACGCGCTCCATTCTGTTATTCAAGTAATCAGCTACAAATACGATCGCTTGATACGGTAATTTAAATTCCACTAAAGAAGATATGATAGAGGAAAACAGTAACAGAGAAATCATCTGAAAATAGAGGAATCATCTGAAGAAAATTCAGGCGAGTCATCGATAGGAACATCATAGTCCGCTGAATCAGAGAAATTTTCCGCAAAAGCATCATTGATTGCCTCAGCCGCATGCTGCGGAGTTTGATAGGAATGAATTATGGAAGCCAATGCACTGCGCGAAGACTTACCCAACAAATTTTTAACCACTTTCCATAGTCCATTCGCACCTGATCGAGACGATGACATCCACTTCTCTCTAGAGCTCTTTATCACGCATCTTATTTTGTTCTTATAATGTAAATAAAGAGAATAGTTGCCACACCGATAAGCTCTATAACGTCTATTGATCAACTCCTTGATTGAGGTGTTATCCAAGGCTTGTCGTTTGCTGTGATGGGAACAAATGTGAACGGGATAACGTTCAAAGCTGACAGGATAACGTCATAAAAGATCTGACATTTATCATCAACATCTGCATCCAGCATATAGAAGGCATGCCAAGGATAAGATAGAATGCATTGCATGAAGGACGCCACGTGAGTTTCCCGATAATCATAAACCTTTTTTAAATGATTTGATACATGTCTTCATAGTGCGCGGCTCAAGGAGAACAGAGTAATGATCAGAGTTGCCTAGACTTGGACCAGCAACTGCCTCATTGTAAAAATCGACAAGATGAGTCAATCATGATTTTATCAAGTACGGAATTTCCACGCGTAGCAGAGACAACAGTTTCTTTCAGTAGGAAGATATGTTTTATCGAGTTTGTCGGAAAATTGTTCAGTTCACCAGCGATTTAAATTTGGTATCAGACATGTAGTTAATGTAATGCTCCATGTTCCTTACCAAATATTCTTGAATACTCACATAGTCAGCAGCTAGGAGATTTGGTGGAATATACATCGCAATCAAGATAACTTTCAACAAAGGAAAGATAATCCATACATCTTCAATGGGATATGAACAAGGTTCTGGCGGAGCTAAACGAGAACACGAAATGAAATTATGTACGAACACGGCGACGCCACCTCCTCTTCTACCGTCCATACGATCATGACGGTAAGGAACTTGATAGTTTGGTAGTGATATGAGACTGCTTAAAACGTTATCTGATAACCATGTTTCACATATGACAACAATATTTGGGGTGATTATGGAAGTTACTGCAGTTAGTTCATCAAATTTAGGCAATAAAGACTGAGCATTATCAAAACAAAATTGATGGATAATGAACTTTTTCCGATAAAATAGTCAATGAAAACCCGAAATACTCGATCTTTCAACTACCTTGTTCCGATAAATGACGACGTCTTCACCGTTCTTCTTTCTGATATTTTTCTGTATATATACTTCAACTGCTATTGCCCTTGCCAATAGTGACTGAAATGAATGTACAGCATTTGGCGCTATCTTAAACAATAAGTTGACATGGGACCACTATATTTCAAGCGTAGTCAGGAAGTCTAACAGCCGGGGTTTTTTATCTTGCGGAAGTTGGTGTTTTTTGTAAATGTTACAGATCTGAAGGTGGCTTGCTCGGGTATGACTCAGTCGTCACTCGAATTCGCTTGTCCAATTTTTACATAATTGCCCCAGTTACTGGAAAAAGGATTCAAAGTGTTGGCTATTGAAACTTTGAAATCATAAATCAATGTAATGCAAAGATCCATCGCCAGCAATATACTCGGTATCGCCTGTAAAATCGACGGGAATTCAGTAAATTGGCTCATAACAAGAACCACATTCTCCATAAGTACGTACCGAAGCGTTTACTTCATACAAATCATTACCAATTACAATTGACCCGAACAGAAAAGTACAAACTGTAATTTTTTTCACTGACTTCAACAATCATGATTCGGACATGGTGCGATGCTGATCACTAAATTTGCAAGATTTGACATACCTGAAACTTCGAAATTCGTCCTCTGATGAGATGCTTTTGTGCTTCTATCCTGCTATTTTAATTTTTAGCCTATCATACTGTAAATTGAGAACATTTTGTGACTCTTCATGTCACTTATGATTTCCATTACTTTTGTGAAGTAAACACCATTATTATTATCATTGATCTTCAATAAGAACTCATTGACAGTTTAAAAATAGTCATTGTGACTGACGTTAATGCACCACTTCCATCATAATTACGCAGCTATCTTGTCTCTACTGCTGAGACTTACCATCATAATGTCATTTTCTATCACCTATTGCATTTTCAGGCGGGTATTGTACTGGAAATACTTCATGGTATCGCTCTTGCCGTCAAAGATATCAACAACGTTCAACCCCTACTGCGAAAACGGGCTCTAGCTGTCATTGAAGGAGATTGGGAAATGCTAAAGATGCCGATCAGAACAGATCTTGAGAATCCAATTCCAGCTAACATGGTTAGTGTTTCTTTGTTCATCTAATTGAATTGAGATGAAATGTCTTTACAGCGCATTGTAGAGTATCACATGATAATTAATTGGATCAGACGAAGTCATGACTTACCCAACGACACTCTACTGATTTGCTGCGCATATCATTGAGAGGAAGGGGATGACATTGATGGTTCAAAGTAGTTATGTAATCGACCACTCGACTACAGAGTTGAGAAATATTAAATAGTTAGTAAGAGAGGTGAAAGCGATTCGCCGCCTGAAATATTACGAATTCGGACCAAGATACAAATCATGTTCATCAATTGGATATCTTGATCGATTAAATTCACACTGCATCAATGTATGTGTTGTTTATCAATTTAATTCTTCAGCAATAAGAAGGCATAAATGATAACATTTCAAGGAGGAAGACATGAATACATGACAAAGGATGACAAAGATTGAAACCGCATGAATGTTTCACTTATTTCATTGTGCGCAAATTATATGACTTCGGCGGGCATCAGCTAATTTGTCTTAGCATCCGGATGTTGAAGAAACAAAGATAGTATTAGCATCTGACATCGACCAGAATTTGTAAAAGACAATCATACGGTTGATACTTCTTGTATTTCACTTCCTAATCTTCCACTAAATCAGTAAAAACTAACAGATACAAGCAATCATTTAATGAATAATTTTACTAGGCCTATTCTATTTGATTGTTTGAGCGACTACATTCTATTTGATTGTTTGAGTGACTACATTTAACAAACACAATCGATATTTTCAAGAAGGATAGTCAAGTGCAGAAAATGATTAATTTTACTGACCCAGACCTGGATTAAAATCAAACCAGACCCGAACCAAAAAACCCAACCGTTTCCAGCTGAAATTGGAGTGAAAACTAAGATCTCACGGGAAACATCTGCTGGACAACATTTTCAGCATGCTTAGATAATATATAGGCCTAAATCCGACGGGCATTTGGCGTCTGGTGTCATCTGTGATCAGTGTTAGAGAGCCATAAGTCATAAGTTCGCAACCAAGAAGTAGACATAAATGCAGATAACAATAGAAAAAGAAAAACATTGTGATCAACTGTACAAAAGAAAAGACCGTGAAAGTTTCGATATGCCCCTTCTAAAATCTGAAATTTCTCAGCGACACTTTTTCACGTTTATTCTGTACATCAGGAAATTCATCAGCTATTTTATAATGTAGAAAGGCTTTAAAAGAGAAGATTTTCAAAAGGTTTTATTTTCATTACAGAAATTTAAAGCTTCAATTGAATTGATAAAGATAACTGAATAATGTTCTCGTTGGATAAATTATGCTGTATACTTAGATATATTTATCAATATTTTGTTGCAAATAAGACAACAGTAAAATGAATTAATTATTATTGAAACTATGCAGTAAATAGCAATTCGAGAACCGGTGCACCACGCACAGCCCTATTTATTTTAACACGCCATCTGCCTCAAGAATGTCATTTTGTTCATGAGCAATTGGTCAATTTGTGATATTGATGTCATGAGATGATTCAATTTTCAATCGACTTACATTTATTAATTAAGTTAAATCTAGAAATTTGGTTGCCAGTTGCAAATTTATTTTTGTAGTAGGCCAACTATGAAATCTCGTGAATCAGCTGTATTTCAATTTTAGAGACCAGCTTATTTTTGTTATGTAAGGCTGTCTCAAGGCGGCATATAATGTTCAAGTTTCTAATTGCTTTTTATACTTTCAGCAACAAAAACAGGGATAACACTTATGTTATAAGGTCAGTCAGTACATTGTTAGCGTTGTTGTTATGGTCAAAACATTGGCAAGGCAATACACCGGTATTTCGATGAAAGTCTGAAGAAAAGATGCTACAAAGGTCTCATAGAACTGATAGCTTGTGAATTACATGTCGCTAATAGCACTTTTAGAAAGGGCATCGTCTCTCTTCATTTCGGTGAGATGGTTCAACAATTGTTGTAAGACTTGTATGCATGGTTCAAAAGCGCACCTAGCAAAATTAAAGATTTTATTCAACTGTGCGACTCAGTGAACATGATGAAGCACTATTGATTCGCCACATCAATTCTCGATGGCTAATCCTTTCTACAGCGATCGGAAAATTGCATCTTCGTTGGAATGATTGCAAAAAGTATTTCCTTACTTTTGTTCCAAAGCAATCGGAATACATGTCAAGTCTACCAAAGAATAAACGTTTTGAAAGAATCAGAAAATGTTTTACCAATCATGAAGATGTCAATCAATGAAATACTTCATCGACATCGCGCATTCTTTCGAAAGGCATCTCTCCATATTTCAAGACGGGGTCTACTGGTACCTAGACTTCTCCCGGATATCAGGCATCTTTTAACGTTCTTGGGACGTCTACTGAATCCGGAGGTCTTCGATATGAAGACAGTGGCTGAACTTCTTAAAATCGACAAAATTCTCACATCCGATCATATGCGTAAGATTGATCTTGGTCAAGCGGAAGCAATAATCAGCTCATTTTCCGAAGAAAGAGACTCGCGAATCCATGAATTTATCATTCATAGCGATAATTCAATTTTTTACAACAAAAGGCTTGACTCAGCCTTACTGGAAGATTTAATATATTTAGCGCCAGATACAAGGAAAGCCGTTCTTTAGATGCAATTGGCCGACTCGCATCAATCATGCCTATTATCAGGGAGTCAGTTGTCAATGATTAGATATCAATGGAGGCTTTATCAATCCGAGGCCATCCCTGAGAAATTTTTTAACGATGAAGTTACTGGAAAGCTAGCCGCATCGAACGAACCAAATTAACTGATCGATCACTCACTTGAAGCCTTGAGAACAACAAAAGAGTATGCGTGGCGTCATGGTGGTTCTCACAAAATACCTACGTCTTCTAAAGAAATAGCCAAAGCCGTTGAAGAAGCACATAGAAAATTCACTGAAAGAAAGAGACTCGAAAGAGAAGAATTAAAGATCGTCCAGAAGGAGCAAAAAACAGCTGAATAATCAGAAGGGAAACACCAAGGATTAATGGAAAGTCGGTCAACCGTCACGAGAAACTTTGACGAGAGGGAAGGAAAATTGAAGAAAGAAGAAGATAAGGTGAATGAAGAATATCAAGTGTCTCTACGGATGTTGATACAGGCTAAGTCTCTAATGGACAAAGCTATAGATTCGGATAACATTGTTGGGATACGTGTCGCTCAGCAACTGTGTGCTGCGGCTAGGGATGAAGTGGGAAAAGTGAATGAAATTATTGAATAGCAAAAGAAGGAAAGAATAGAGATCCGGTCAAAGCGGAAATGCGAATTTGAGAAACTGATGAAGAACGTAAAACTGCAAAAATTTTAAAGAAGCTGAATTTTGATAAATTTTGTTAAATAAATTTTCGTGCATTATCAATATTTTTCACGATTGCCATCGCACTTAGCGTATACATAATTATTGATAGCCGTCATGCAGTAATTAGCGTGAAATTATCACTATATACGTTTCCGTATGTGATTTATGCATTAGATTTACCAACCAACTCCGTAATTTTTGCCAGTAAAAATTCATTTTTTCGAGAAATGACTTCATTTTCTTCATTTTTGTAACTTATGCTCGCTAGACAGCCTGTAATGTTGACAATGAAACAGTTTACTGTCTGCCAAATCAGTCACGCTTAGCATTGACATTTTCGATATCTACATTGAATGTAGATATCGTTCCGTAATGCTATTAGATATCATGCGCTATTGCAAAGGCTGACAAATGATGGAGATCGGTGCGTGTCACTACTACTTTCAAGCAATCTTGATCTGTAAAATTGCCAAACAAGCTAAGATTTAGTGCATAAGACTGAAACTTTCGACCTCCGTGGAGAAAAGTTAAAGAAGCTTATTATTTTAGCCCTTAAAAGAGCAGTTAGTAAGGAAAAATTTGCTTGACCGTGATAACATCGCAAATTTCGATAACAGTCGATCTTTCATAAATTTGATTTAAATCGGTTCTTTTTGTTTGCATATTAAACATGTGTCTAATCATTAAGTTTCACTCGTGCGCACAGTGGCCGACATACGGCCAATTTTCAGCCAACATTGACAGCATTTGAACAGGACGGTTATGAAATTCCAGCTATATTCTTTAGCAGTCTATCTTTTATCTTGCCACGTTACAGCCTTTGAATGCGTGATCATTAACGTTGCTCTTCTTTTTCTACAACTGCGGTGAGCTTTCAATAATCGGTTTACAATGCAAATTAGCTGACTGTTGCTGGCACCGACGTTGATAGTGTTTTATCAGGATTAGAACACGGTCTCCATGATATCCATTACACTTGAACTTAGTCCCGTTCTTCTCAAAACAATGAAGTGAATGGCAAATTTGTTTTCGTTTGCATCTCAAGGGCACAAAAGTTTCAAGTACCGACAACCCATGTTAAAAGTAGAGGGAGACAGTTTTGAAAGGATTCTTATTGTGTTATCTTTAAAAAAATGGCAATGCTTTCAGGGTTTGAAATCTGCTGAATTGCATTATAAAGTAAAACTTCAAAATATTTCAAGTATATTAAAAAAATGATTATTTGGTTAATGAAAATGAATTTGAAAATTTAATCTCGATTTGACCGTAAGATGACCTTCTAGATTCTGTCACTTCACTGACATTGGTTGCAGTTAAACTGGTTTCTAGTAAACTAAACATTCTCCTAGTTGCAAAATTAATTTTCAAAAATATAGCGTGCATCAATGCCATTTTCATGCATATTTATAAGCTTAGTTAAAACATCAACTGAAAACAGTGTTTCTAGTTTGTGATATTTTTCAGACGCCATCAGTATCGATTCTCGGGGAGAGAGCACATCAGCTGATGTAATTATAAAATTATATAAAAAGTTTAATCAGACTTGGACATGGAGATGAAGAAAACAGTCCTCCAGTTCTAGGCGATTGTTAAATTTTGGCCTCATTGTTTAGTGAACTTCTCAAACTCTGAGGCTCGTTTCATGGCAATCATGACTTAAGATGATTACATTGATATTGTTTTTGCTCTTGTTCAATATGCTTGTTCACTGATGAATGATGTGTGTTTAGGTGTTCTTTGATTGATTAAAGGTTCTTCCTTTGTTTGAAGGTTTTGCGTTTGAATATAGATCTGTCAGTTATCAACGGCGCTGTACATTCATTTGCGTCATTTTGCAATGAATAGCGACATTTCTCATTGAATTTCGGCAAGTGTTTGTTTATCGTCGGCAATATTACTCATGAGTAGAAATCTTTCAAGCATTATTGAAGTTTTTCAATGAATAGCGACTCTTGCACTCGATAACAGACGTCATCATTCATCAATATGTATGTCTCGCCACATAGATGTAATTTCTAAATGATGGACAGCGCATGGTCGATGCGTATCGTGATGAGATTCAAGATTATGTTAAAGTTGATGGTTCTCTAGGAATCGTTCGTGGTCAGTGCTGCCGGACCACAACCTGTCACCATCACAGAATTAGATTGTTTTAGCGTGTCACCTTTCTAGAAGTGCAAGCTGATTCAAAACGATGGCACATGCAGGAACTTACTAAATGGGCAAAAAGAAATTTTTAATGCCTTACAGAGACAGGAAAAATAGTCGTGTGTCGCTTGCGGATTGCTGTGAATTCTTTCAAAATGCTCCGATTGCCACGATTCCTTCATATTCAAAAATTCAGATGCGTAAAGCAGTGATCAAGAGAAATTTGGAGGAGTTCCAAGACCAGATGCTTGGACAGGAGCACCAGATGCGCATAGCAACGCTGGCTCAGAGCAAAATCTCTCAGAAATCACTCACGAGGTTTGTCAAACTTCATAGAAAAAACTTTGCCTGTAGATTCCTCGATGCATGCGAACAGAAGACATCACAGACAATCATGCCTAACTTTTTTTGTGTAATTTTACATATAAATATACACCGTAAATGTTGAATAACTTGAATTTCTCGATTTTAATAAGAAATCATGTAGGACAGTCACTGTAGTGTGAAAATGTCGCTTAACAATGGTAGATACTAGTCCGGGAGCTAGCGTGAAGTTGTGCAGGGAACGAGGTAGTACATAAAACTTTCACATAGCATAGTACACCTCTAATCTACTGCAAAACTTCGCGTCTGCCGGATCAGATCATTTGCTTTTAAGAAATAGAGAGGATAACAAATCCTATGTATTTCCAATGGTAAAATTGTGACATTTAAGGTGTTGACTCCATTTTTTCGAATTTTTGCTCATAAAAGTTACACAAATTGGTATTTTGTTGAACTGGTTATTATAGAAATCATCTACAGATCATGATCTTTCAAATGAGCTATCATTCAGTAACAGAGGATGAAGTAAAGTGTACAAACAGACACTTTTCGTTAAAGTATATCAACAATTTTCCTGAAATTTCTATGTTAAAATTTGCAGTTACACCAACGAAAAGTGTCTGTTTGTACATTTTACTTCATCCTCTGTCACTGAATGATAAATCATTTGAAAGATCATGATCTGTAAATGATTTCTATAATAACCAGTTCAACAAAATACCAATTTGTGTAACTTTTATGAGCAAAAATTCGAAAAAATGGAGTCAACACCTTAAATGTCACAATTTTACCATTGGAAATACATAGGATTTTGTTATCCTCTCTATTTCTGAAAAGCAAATGATCTGATCCGGCAGACGCGAAGTTTTGCAGTAGATTAGAGGTGTACTATGCTATGTGAAAGTTTTATGTACTACCTCGTTCCCTGCACAACTTCACGCTAGCTCCCGGACTATATCTCGATATCGTCCGAAATGCCGTTTGTCTTTTAGAATGTCTATCTAATGAAAGCTGTCGTTGAATAAATGAAAACTGTCGTTTACGTACAATGCATCAACTTTGACGTTAATATCCACGGCAGATTCATATCAACAAGCATAAAAATCTGTAGTATTCACAGGCATTCAGGCATGTGATTTCTATGAGGTGATCATTTGATAACATCATATTTGCTTACCATGAGGGGGACTATTGAGCAATTTAAAATCAGCTGTTCAACAATGCAAGTCGATTTTAACGGTTAAAATTCGAACGGTAGGACATCCGACGGGAAGCTAAGAGCCTCTTACCTCTTCACCGGGCCTTAAGTCATTATTACCGCTATTTATTCCTCACAATATGGATTGTTGTCCTTGAAAATGGATGCTTACAGAATCGGAAGTATATAGGACTAACTAAATTGTAATGAATTTTACCAAGCATTCAAAAAAATAATATGGAACCTACACATGGAGGAATAGAGGTACTTGAGTGTACACAGAAATAATGCACGTACAAGTGGAGTCCTAAATTATTTTATCGAAATTTTGTAGTTGGTATTCTAGGACACATTTTTAAATTAATTGTCATGCCTGCATTTGTTATATACCCTACATACATACCCTTCCACATATGCTTACATGTCCCAGTAATACATAGTAAATAATAATCTGTCTTATCCAGCCTAATTGCATACTTAACTGTTTACATCATTATATATTTTTTAGTTATTTTTGTTTTCAATTTTCATATCGAATACGGTAACAATATAGGACCTAATAACTATCAATTAGTTTTTCAATGCTGGTATGTTTGGATAGTCTATAGAGAGAGAAAAACGACGGCTATTCCTCCATGAACCTACAGTTAGGCTTTTTAAATTTCTAGTCTTCCTATTTTCTCATCAATTCATCAATTGTGGCGCATATCCATGATATTGTTGCCGTATAATTACCAGCAACCTTTCCTTCTTATGATGGAATATGGAAAATAAATCCATCGAACTCCGTGAGTTTAAGAAATTAGACTACGAGTTATTGTCACTGACTTTAAGACCCGTCCTCCATAAGAGCTTGTGTAGCACACATGCTTTGATTTGGAATAGATGATCGTTCCCATCGTCATGAAGAAAGTATGGCAGGAGGACCCAGCTCCCCCAGAAAATTTCAGTCAAATAGTAACCGAAATGCTAGCAGCACTCCTGTTGCGCAATTGATTGAGAGTTTCGGTGAATCACATGCACATGTAGATGCTTGAAAACCGGTTTATGCCCAAAGGGCTTTTTATGTCGTACTTCTTGTCAATACAGAAACTGTAGATTTCATCACGTCATCATGAATCATGAACTTAGTAAAATTCATTCTCTAAACCAGTGTTTCTTTAGTGTAAGAAAATTTCACTTCGTCGTGAATTACGAGTATATTTGTAGAGGAAATTATTTCATTTGAAATATATTTACTTCTTATAATGTAGTAAAACAAAAATGTAGGCATATCATATCAATTTTGAATTCCTCATTTTCGCGGAAGAAGTAAAACGGCAAGGGCAATGTGGTTCGCATTGATATGAATGTTTATTAATAAAAAATACACTTTTTGAAACTACAACAATCAACTTGAACGATCATGAATTGAAGGCGTCAAGTAAAGTGATAGAATTGCTGATAAATGGAGTTTGGCGTTTGATTTGTTTATTCTGAAATATTATTCAGATTTTCAGAAATACCTCATTGTGAAGTAATACAGTCGAAAATTATACTTCATTCCATTAATTTTTACTTCTTTGAGTACGTTTTTACGTTTAAAAAACATTGCTCTAAACGAGAATATTTTGAGAATGGAACGAATTTTTTTGTTATGATAAGTTGACATAAAGCTTTAATTCTTGTATACTTTATTTCCTAGAAAATATGATTCAAACTGACCGCACTGAAACTGTGTACTTTCCTATGAAAATGCGAACGTACGAAATCATTGAACTTTTTCTAAACTAACTCAGTATATTCTCTGTTCAATGCCTGAGAGGACATGCTGTTAGAGGAAGCAGCTATTTATCTCAGTTGAGGTGATTGCTTCGTTTTTTCCATAAACCCGGCATTGACATCACCATCTATTCATTTTCATTGTCAAATCTTCACTCAGTGACGTCCACTGTCCATGGTCCATGAATGATATCTTATTGAGGCAATCATAACATGGAGACATCCTCAAACAATCAAGATGATCGATATTTGGCCAGAACAAAAACCAGTTCATAAGATTGGTAGCCCACGACATTTTCACCTCAGCTTGATACGTCTGAAACTTGTGTGCAGTTGAAGGGATGTCGATTAGGAAAATGTCCGCATACTTGAACAATTTAAGCACTAAATACCTTGACAGCCTGCACTCTGCAATGTCTTTATAACAGACGTCCTTCCTTGAGATACACGCTATCAGGAAATTATTTTTCATTACCTGTTTTTCCGTAAATTATCCTTGGATTTATCGGGTAAATGGTCTACCTAATCAGACAGAATCTTCCAATGGAATTTCCTAATTCTCTGAACTCTAAATCTCTGCATAATGTATCAATTAACTAGCCTATTAAGATTGATATGAGACTATTAACCTAGTCACTGTGAAATCAAAGTACAATACATAGCATCTACAATATGCAATGCCAATAAAGCAAACAAGCAAAACCCAAAGTGAAATGCATGTAAAGCGTCTGTATTCGTACTGTATTCGTCTCAAAACAGCAATTATTGAAACTGGTCTCAGAGCAAAGAAAGTTGGGCATTTCCTCATTCACAATTTTGTGATTTTTTTCTAATTTTTCTTTTGCTTGCACAGTAGCTTGTAGACAACCGGAACGTGTGAAATATTCTAGTGCGATAATGCATTGTTCGTGCATGATCTTGCATAATGATAACTTAATGCCATGTAGCTATATGAAACAATCAAAAATGACTGAACATTAAAATTTTCTGAGATATTGTTGATTAAGATACAGCCATTTTGTTGAAATGCTTAAATTCAAAACAACGTTTCAAATTTGAAACCTAGTCCTGTGATATTTTTTTGGGTAGCATAGCATAGCTTGCACGCCTTTCTGACATCCTGATGGAGTTAAAATGAAGTACAAGCGGTCAAATATGCTCTGTGGATAGAATGGCTGATAGCTTCATCTATTTCACTATTTTTTGTTCTGGAATTTCTCTTGTCAACCGTGTTATTCAATGGTATATGTTTACTGAAATTATATCTGTCATTCACGTTTCCTTGAATAGATAGTGCATTAACGCATTCACAACACTCCTCCTCATTGCATACAGGTAGGACAAGTCGCTCTATGTATTTTGTACAATTTTATTTTTGCACCGACAGCTATTGTTCGTGCTTATGGAAAACTGTAATTGACAGCCCTTCATCTATTTGATCAGCATTACCATCTGAAGTGTAACATAAATATCGAAGTTCGAATTAGCGCTTGTTATTGTAGCGGTTTGTTAATTTATCATCATTTTCAATGAATTTTTGTCTTTACTTTCACCACTTTCACAAACGCAAAAAGTTGGCATCAGCAATATTGTGATAGCAAAACAGACACTGTATAATGCGGCGATATTCACGCCGTAAACTCCAATATATCGCTATGGCGGTCGATTTTCTAGCCCTTTGCTTTCGTGACGCTCTACACGTGGTACTCTGCTATATCTGTGTGATAAGTTTGTATAAATCGCTTCAGCATTCGTTTTCTTCTACATGTATTTATAAAACCATTCATTACTCCATTTGCCTAAAAGTTGTCAATCGATGTTATGTGACGCAGCCGAATGACATGTTGTTCAGGTGTCTCGCTACCGATCGAATACTGCTTGCAACCCAATAGTTTCTGTCAAAGATAGTAGAACGGTTCGCTGTCGATATCACTTAGAGACGACTTCTGCCTTCACTCTCATTCCTTTTGTGCATTGTCTAGTGAAAAAGTCAGGGCTGCAGAAGCGATTGATTTTTATTCGCTTCCGCTTCCAATTATTGGAGACCGGACATGGGCTACACACCTCCCTATTTCGAACCCCTTTTTCTTCATTTTCCTTTTTTTTACGAGTTATAGGTTCTGACGTTTACACTTCGCAGTCTCCACGAACTTTCTGTCGTAAACCCTAGCTGACTTGTATGCGTTTTTTACTTGCCAAAAAGTGAAATACTTTTCAAATTTACTAAAAAATGTGACCTTTAGTAAAATTGTGAAATAAAAAGGTCATATTTTCCCTAACACGTGTGTAGTAAAAAAATATTAAACGACCAAGAGACTGTTTGAGAATGCTACAATGAAATTGCCTCAAGACACAATCCGCATTGTGTAAAGTTGTCATTGATAAGATGATAAGGTTTTCTGATTTCGAATGCCGGTATTCTGAGATAATACACCTTCGTTCTCATCATAATGAGAAAATTAGAAATTACTACATTTAGTAATACAAGTGCCAATTTGTAATTAGGTGTAATAGGGTAGGTACTAAATATGACAGCTATTACTTAACTCATAATATCAAGACTTCAGGTCAAAAGTCAGAAGTGCCTCGCCCTGACACGCGAATTGCGTCAGTCATTAGTATCATGGTACTCTCGGAAGCGGAGGCGATCGTCGGACATTTGGTTCCGCTTCCAATGAAAACAATCGCTTCCGCTGCCGCTTCCTTACCCCTGGAAGAAGGTGCGAGCTCGTCTCCAACGCGGATTTCGGTTCGATTCCTGGGTGAGGCGTGTGTAGTGGGGAAATCAAGGCTGTTGAGTGCTGATATCTTTTTCTGACGTAATCGCTTAAGCGCTCCCCACTGACATTGCCAGTAGGCATCATTTTGCTACTGTAAGCTGCCAGCTGACATTGCCTGTGGGCAAAGTTGAGTGAATGATTCTAGCGCTGGCAAAGGGTTTCATCAGTCTCTTCATTAGAGTTCCCCAGTACTTATCGATTATCTAGTTCACAATTGGTCGGTAGCAAACAAATGGGGACAAGTCAAAGATACATCCGACTATCACAAGGATGGCTACCTCTTCTATTTGATCATTTGTATCAAAGAGATATCGGACGGAGCATTTGAAAACGCTGTGAAGAGCATGAAATTTATGCACAAATCACAGGTGGACAAAAGATGACGCAGCTTTCAGAAGAAGTGGCATCTGTTTGCGATGGCCCTGTCATAGCAATGAAGTATTCTGACGAAAACCAATTTACATCTTGACTAAACCTACCATAAATGATGATTCTGTTACCACTGCCAGCTCGTCGAAAATCGCAGGGAATTGTGATGATAGAGAATCCGAATGCAATTCTACAATATGATATGGGCGGCGTGGATGAAGCCGACCAATTTCAATTCAATTTTAAGATAATTATATTTTAGTGGCATTTTGTTACAGGACTGCAAGACCACTTTACAATAATAATAAAAGCAAAGACTCCATTTGACTAAAAGAATGAAAGTTCACAAAACAGTGATTCTTAATCTGTTTCTTGAACTCGCAAAGACTGTCAATTTGCCTGAGATGAGAAGCAAGACCATTCCAGACACGTACTGCAGCAATGATAGAAGATCGACCTCCCAAGGTCGGTCGACGAATTCTGGGAACCAGAAAAAGTCGCTCATCAGAAGAGTGAAGTTGATATCCACGAGATGTTGATGACTCTTTTTGAAAATCCGAGACAAGGTAAGTAGGCGCCAGTTGATGGTAGCAGGAGAATGCAAGAGTGCACAATCTATAGTCAATGCGTTTTTCAATTGGGAGCCATTTAAGATCTCTGAGCAGGGGAGTGACTGCAGAATAACAAGAGGCACCATTCACCAAACGGGTCGCAGCATTCGGAACTGATCGCAACCGTCTAAGACGACAAGAAGGCAAGCCATATCCTACAGAGAGACAATAATCCAGACGTTGCATCACCGAGGAAGAGATCACATTCCTTAAAACTGAACGAGGTAATGACGCTTTGATGGACCGGATTTGTCATAGCATCGAAAAACAGGGGGCAACCCGTTCATTAATATGAACTTTTATAATATTTTTTTATAAATGTATTTAATATAATCTATTAATATGAACGTTTATTAATATAACCAGATCATAAGTGCCTACAAGTGTGCTAGGAAATCCATGAAATGGACCAAGAAAGAATTTTTTGGTTTCTTTCAGCAATTTACTGTTAATGCTCATGGCGATCACGGTATGCATTCAATTAGTAGGGCCTATTCTGCATCTGCTACCAATTTTCAATGATACACTACTCATTGACTCAATAGAATTTGGCGTATATAATTTTCACATGGACACACATGTCGGTGTGTCATTTTTTGTTTTTGTGCATGTCATCATGCATGTTTGGAGCGTCATAAGTGTGCTTTTATCCAAAAATCGGAAGTAAGTTTTGAGTTGGGTTCATACGTGAAATCATATACATGTATAATATCTTTTTCTGAACTGAAATATCTGTTAACTTCAAAGGATTATTTTCTTTTGCTGTGTTTGTTTCTAAACAAGACGAGCTGCTATTTCATTGTTGAATTCACTGATCCCTTTTCACATATTTCCGCAGATGAAACGCGCATCCCTACAGTGCCTGAATCCATTCGCAATGCCGAGAGATGCACTACCTGAAATCGTCTGTGAACCACCATCCAACAAGAACCAAAGGCTATCCGATGTATCTGCAGCGATTCCTCAACCGACAAGTCTGCGATCTCTGTCAAGTAGGAATAAAGTCAACAATGGATATAAGGTAATCTATCTAAGAACAACATAAAATTCTATCTTTCACACTTTCGATCTTGCGATATTTTCGAACATATCCACATTCGCACATGTGCTCTTTGTTATGTACAAAACATGGACGACACATACGCGTTCATTGAAAATCCTTGAAATCCGTTGGATTTTCGGATGGTCCTTGAAAGCCCTTACGATTTAGTTGTTATCTATCAACGTTCAAACATCTTCAATTTGATGCTATAATATTCATTTTTTAACAAGGTTCGGTGATGTGATGTGATGCTCTTTCAATCAACCAGGAAGTCATACAATATTTTCAAACCGGTCACAGATTTTATGGTCGTATCCGATTCAGCGGTAGAGAAAACTTCATGAACAGTCACAATCACAGGCAACATACGAGATCGAGTCAATAGGGCCCTCTTCTTGTTACGCAGTGCTATTGCAGCAGCATCATCTGTTGTTAAAGCAGAAATAAAATTTTCTATGAACATCATTCATGCCGAAGCAATTCAAACGTCAAAGCTTTGCGTGGTGGCATGTTTTCAGACTCCACAATTGTCAGACAATTTACTTCTAGCGGTAACGGAAACGGACAAGGCAAGGAGCTCCAACGAATATAAGAGCAAGGAGCTCTCTTATGCGTTGAAAGTTTGAACAAGGAAAGTTAAGGAAAATTGTATTTCAAGATGTGCAGAAAGCTTTAGAAAATTGGTTGATCAAGTTGATTCAATCGATATCACGATAATTGAATAAGTTCGCATTCGTGCAAGGCTGATGAAGCCTGTCCAAAATTATAGTTTGTCATCCATATCCACCGTTTATTGCCTGTTCATCTCAAGTCAGCTCTCAGTGCAGCCTTTTTGCGTATTAGAAAGCTGCTTTAAGGTACATGAAGAACTGTCTGCAGTCATAGTAAAAGATATTTTTTCATTCTACAAGATGTCTGCTTTCATTTCAAGTAACATACTGATTTTGTTTGTAATATGTGTTAAGATGCTAACATATAACTGGGCTATTATATTAATAATAGGAATTCTTTAATAGTCAATGCGACAAGCGCTATATGACTTAGCAAAATGAAGCAAATAGACATGACAATATACATGTGCATCACATGCATCTTGAAAATTTTGCAAATTAGTTACTGTACAGACAAAGTCTCCTTTTCGTCAATAATAAAACACGCTGCAGTCTAATATTTGAGAAGCGTTCACGCTGAACTATGCAGATTTTGGGAAGCGGATGGTGGCATTTAAGATAGGATAAGATAAATGCAAGAGACGAAGATAAAGAGATAAAGACAATCTAACTCTGGCAATTTTCTATTTTCATTTGATACAATCGTTGACCAGAGCTTGAACCGGACCGCTTTTTTCGGCCCAGGCCGTATGCTTTCAGCATCAGCATGCATGCCTTCGGTCCCGCATCAACTCCAAAATACTAAGCCTGACCCGGCCCGGATGAATTTTGTATCTGAGCCCGTGTGACTAGGTCCATTGTTTTGCACATTTAAAATGCTTAAAAATATCAATTGCATTAGTTGCGTGTAATTGCCGTGAGAATCATTCCAAAAAGCTAATTATTGATTGCATGATCGCATGCTGCTGGGCCTATGTACAATCCGTAAGTAAATTGATTACTGTCGAGCAGTAAGGGAATTTTTTAAACATTTAATACATAGTAAATTAACATTTTTTTTAAATACTTGTTTTTCATACTACGTTTGTCTGTCACAAATGAATGGAATCATATTTGATGTACTGATATCTACATATTCGCGTAAGTTGTATCTAAGTTTATAAAAACAGGGAAAATGAAAACACTGAAGACATATAGTCTATTCGGAAAAGTGAAATCATTAAGACGGAGTCTTATTTCATCTTATTGCTTCAGAATCATATTGATAGGTCATTAAATGAATTGAAGCAGATAATTTAAATGATCAAATAAGGGTACTAGATATTTCAGACCCGGGTCCGGTTCAGCCCGAGTGCTTACAGAATTTATCAGACCTAAACCCAGCCGGGGCCTGCTTCCAGCTCTGTCGTAGACTATCATTTGAGATAATGCATGATGACTGAAGCTAGCATGTATGTACAAGTGCAGTTTTTTGGATTATCATGCGTGAACAATCAACCAATAATAACCAACTCATCGAGACAGCATGGGAGGCATGGTGTAATTTAATTGATGACTCTCGGGTTCCGTGATTCAGGTATTGACTCTCGGAGGCCTGAGGGTGGATCCAGTGAACCGCGGAACCATAATGTTCTGATTACGATTCTTATAAGACGACACGTGTACATCTAAATCATAGCTTTTCACAATGGTTCTCCATGTGACATCATGTCACGATTTCACCAAAACTTCGAAAAGGACTAGGCTACTGTTATCACTCTTCAGGCATTAACAGTTCTCTGGAAATTATCTGCAGATTTGAGATGACCCATTGTGAAATAAGATTGTAATTCCAAACTAAACAACAATTTACCTAAGGGCATATTAGAAGCATGTTTGACACTATGGTACACAAACACTTGTTCGACACGAACATTTGTTCGACAAATTTTCGAACACTTCTTCGACACGACATTTGTTCGACACGAACACTTCTTCGACACGACATTTGTTCGACACGAACACTTCTTCGACACGACATTTGTTCGACACGGACACTTCTTCGACACGACGTTTGTTCGTTATTAAGCAATTGTAGTCTTTTTCTTTTTCAGGTTGTGTATTTTTTGAGAATTTGTGTCAATTGTGTCAATTTGAGAATTGTGTCAGTCCTTTTATAGTAATCCAGCTATGGTGCTGTGATAAACTGACCTGGTTTGGCCACATATAAAGTATACATGTAGAATCATTGATGCAAGATATTTCCGATCAATCAATGCTAGATAAAGCATTATTCATGCAGAACTTGTCGAAGAAGTGTTCGTGTCGAACAAATGTCTTGTCGAAGAAGTGTCCGTGTCGAACAAATGTCTTGTCGAAGAAGTGTCCGTGTCGAAGAAGTTTTCTGTCGAACAAATGTCCGAAAACATAGATATCAACTTGTCGAAGAAGTGTCTGTGTCGAAGAAGTGTACCAGATCCGACACTATGTATTCGACAAACTCATGCGTACATAGATTCAACAATAGCTTATCTTTTTTGGTATCTTCAAGTATGGAAAAGGTTTATCGAGTGAATGAGCTGAGGCATCAACGTTTGTATAGTTTCTCATAATTTGTTATTTTCTCATAACAAGAATGTACACGTACGAGGAAACATTTTGCTCGAGAAACATACGCCTCAATTTCAGTTTTCTGGTAGACCTTTTTGCTTAAAGATGGAAAACTAATACGAATATCTGCGGCGATTTTATTGTAGCGAATGGCAGAGTCTCCACGTACCCGGAATCTCAATTTAAGAAAAAAAGCGAATTCCACTAACCGGTACTTTTAATAAAGCGTGACACGACTTTTCGGCTTCCTCCTCATTCATGTGTCTGACTTTAGTAGCGATTTTAATAGTTCGTTGAAGTACTTTAAAATTTAATTGCGTTTTCACTTGTCAAGTCAGTGACACGTGTTTTCGAATGAAGTCTCAAAGTAGCTAGCATTCATTTAGAAAAGTTCGCACTCAAGGTTTAATTTTGTTTTTGAAGAAAGATAATGTTTCTGCTTGAATTTTGATTTTGTATTTTTGATTACTGCTTCGCTCCCCTAACATACGTCTAATTCTTTTTGCCTCGAATTAGACGAAGATCAGAGAACTGCCAAGAAAAAAATGACTATAGCTAATAAATCTTAAGCAGTTATGAAGAGTCGGCAAGAATAGACATTGACAATATTGATAGATTTGATGATAATAACTATTACATTTCAATTTCAAACTAACAAGAATAGTTTCGCTTTCGCTGTCAATTGAGCATTGATTCAAAATATTGGCATCTGAAAAAACAAAAAATAATATAGTGACAATGACATAAGAGTTGACATGGCATATACGTGTAGCCTCAACTATTCAAGCTTAATCTCCGAGATAAATCATCTAATACGCTTGTTTTAAGAAGCATTATTGCGAAGGTAAATAAGAAAAGTTACGTACAAACAATGCGAATTGACAGTCTGGTAATGTGAAACATTGGCTTTTCAACAGAAACTCAATGTGGTCACTGAATACAGGCACCCTATCTGTGTAAGTAGAAGTGAACTGAAAAATGGCATCGTTTGAATGCAGTGCTTTGTAGCATTATTGTAACAATCAGTGATCTAGATGTAGTGAAAAAATAAATGCATATATAGTGTATTTATATTTCAATCATATCTTTGAATAGACCGAAGGTGGTCAGAAAGAGTGCTTCATTATTATTACGTTGAGGGAGCTTGTGGTTGACAATAAAAGGTCTATTTGTAGGAACCGTAGAAAGATTGACAGTTGGCAGAGGTAACAAGTAAACCAAGAGATAGCATCCACTATTGCTCTTTAAATGCGGAGAAGAGAAACATATATCACTGCATCAATCATTTAAGTCATGATTCCATTAAGAAAGGAACTTACAGAAGTACCTGACTTAGCAATAACTTAAATGGACAACGCAAATGCTTCAGATAATTTATTTAATTTCTAATATAGCCATTACCAACGAAATATATGTGCAAGTTACACAAATCATCGGTTTTGTATCCATTGTTTATCACATATACTACACTCTACTACACCGAAAGCAATGAAACTATACACACTATACCTAAGAATACACGCGGAAAACACTTTCTTTCTATTCACTTGAATTTGTTATCGCCAGTTTCATTAATCCGTCTATAATACTTCATGTAATCCCACATTTCTTCATTTGTTCTTCATTTGAAATACAATACATCGACCACTACTTCAGCTACAGATCAAGGGATATAAAACATAATACTGCAGTCCGTCAGTCATCAGCAGGTACTCGTTTAGTTGTGTTTCGACCCCTAACCTGAACACTCAAACCCAGACGAGCGGTCCCACACATAATGGCTGACAAAATACTGAATAGGTTAGGGGTCAACAATTTAGGAATAAGTTAGGGGTCGAAACACAACTAGACGAGTACCTGCTGATGACTGACGGACTGCAGTATCATGTTTCATATCCCTTAATCAGTAGCTGAAGTAGTGATCGATGTATTGTATTTCAAATGAAGAAATGTGGGATTACATGAAGTATTATAGCCGGATTAAGAAACTGGCGATAACAAATTCAAGTGAATAGAAAGAAATAGTATTTTCCATGTGTAGTCTTAGGTATAGTGTGTATAGTTTCATTGCTTTCGGTGTTGTAGAGTGTCATTGTAGTTCTATTGTTTGCCTCCATTATCCACTTTCCACTTATCCACTATTACCATTATCCACCCTATGAAGTGTCAGATATAGTGTAGCATTAGTTCACTTGTAATCGGTGTAGTAGCATCATTGTATTTCCATGTTTACCTCCACTTTTCCAATTTTTATCCATCGATCTCCTGTTGTTTTACAATATCCATTTTTAATTTCCTTAACCTATGGTGACCATCGTCCTTTTGTATTTCCACTACCAGCATCTGTAATGGGTAAGGTTTATTAGACGTCTGTTTTGAACATGTATGCGGCAGTGTTTGGAATCTATGGTATTAGTATATTAACAGTAAGAATGAGTAATGTTACGTCTTAAGAATTCCATTTTTACCAGATATTGGGCCAAAGGTGATCAATTTTAATTCGTTGCCACGAGAAAGCTCCATTGAGTTCTTTCAAGAACTGATTAATCCAATGGTTATAGTAGCATTGCATCTGTATACTTGCGGATTGGAGAACGCCATCAGTCCTCATTAGGACTACTTTCATTAGGACTACTTCAATTAATAATTTGAATTAGTAAGCATTATTTTCCATTATAAATGACTGCTGGGATGATTTTCATCATCGTATGAGAATATATTGTATTCATTATCAAGTTGTAATTACTCGCTTACCTACTTACTTACTGCCCGATTTTGAGTCCTTGTTTCCTCATGTTTGGGGGTTGGACGATATGTCATGCCGATTCTGCTGTGGGAGGATTGTGCGTCTCCATGCAGCACGATCCTGTGCATCGCGACGGTCGAGGTGCAAATCTCGCAGATTCTTCTCCACGTTATGCATCCACTTCTTCTTTGGCCACCGCGGATGTTATGACCGGGCACTTCCACAAGCCGCGTCTTTTGTACCTGATTCGAGCAGGCACGAAATAGATGCATAATGTGGAGAAGGATCTGCGAGGTTTGCACCTAAGCCGTCGCACTGCGCACGAATTACTGTTGTCGTTATTGTGCGACCAATTATGGACACTGTGTATGTATTCTGGTGATAATGTGTTTTGCATGAATTGAAGTGTACGAATTGCATATGATAGATGTAAAAGCATTTCCTTCTCCATTCCAGACGATGATTGTCGAGCATAATGTGCCACGGCTGAAAATTAACAGTAGAGATACTCACGTATTGTCTACAGCTGATCGAGTCATCGTTCCTCGATCCGAGTCGGGTGAATGGAAGCGAAAATCTCGCAAAAAGGCTTCAGCTTCTAAGAAACCATCTACAAGGGATGCGGCTCAGTAAATCTCCATCCTAGAATACCTGAAAAACTGTTGACTCTACCAGCCGAAACTTGTGATACGAAGTACTCTCCATCTACTGATTATATGTTGTACATAGAAATTTCTGATGGAATTTCTTTCGATCTGAAGTTGCTGATGATCAAAAGATGTCCAAAAAATCATGACGAAGCTTTATTGCAATAATTTTGTATTATCACTGACTCTTTTTTTATTCAAATACAGATTAATTGAACCAAGCATTGCTCTTGTAAACTAAGGGAAATAATATGCATAGAAATAGCTTGATTGAGTTTCTCACCATTTTCCTGCTGCTTCATGAATGGTAGTTGTCGCGCTTCCAAACGGAAGTGCAGAAGGTCCATGGTTCGAATCTCTCCACCTCGGGAGGTAGGCACTGCTCCTCTCACTATAGTTTCTAACCACATCTTGGTAGGAGCTGTGAGTGTGCGAAGGGTGCCCGACCTGAAGGGTTTCGCACTTAGCGGTGCTGGACTTAAGTGACCAATCTGTATGCATTCTTCAAAGTTAGGCGATTGCTACGGCTCTTAAGTGCCCAGATACATTTGTCAGCTCCCACTGAAATGTAAATTGGAAAGCGAGGCTTGCTGTAGACAACGTAGGTCTACGTGCTTCATATCCGCTAATTAAAGCAGCATGAAACATGACAAGTTGCAGCCTTGCCAAGGATTCTTGTAAATACATCTGACAACTTGACCAAACATTGCAATTTCGCGCGCTTTTCTATGTTCTAGTTAACATTCCTATCGGTAACCGATCTACAACTGCACAATACATGCTAATGCGGGACTACGGTGTACGGCTTATTGACGGTAAGCGTCTTTTCCTTCAATATTTTCCTCGCAGCATCGCTTCTGATGCGTCAAATACTCATGATCTAACACCATGAAAATTGACATATGATAAAAAAAGAAGAACCCTTGTGCAGCATTTAACAGTGACAGCAATATCCTGTGGGAACTCTGCGAAAAACTGGTGGATTGTCAACACGATATGCACAAGTTCAAGCCCTAATATTTTTAGCATTCACTTGCGAAGTTCGCTGACGAGAGCTCACGAATGTGTGAGCTTTACGCCCTCTATAAAATCCTCCTGCTATTTTCTCATCTTTTTGTCTTCTGTCAAGGTTTAAAAACTAGGCTTGCAATTGGTTACTTTCTCTCATGACCAGACCATTTATCAAAAATATTGACTTTGATAAAAAAAAGAGAATCTATAGGCTTATGCCCCTGATTTGCAAAACATATCGTATTTAAGGATTTATTAACAAATATTTGAATCGTGTCATAAAAATAGGCTATTTCCTGCGATATTTCATGGGAAAAGTAACATCTAAATTCCACGAAAAAGTGGAACTCCAGATCGAATTTTCAAACTTAGAATCAGACAATTCCACTTATAAAATGTTGTTGTATATATATATGCTCTATACTTATTAGATTCGTTTTATTTAGGTTCGATTGTTGTGATTGATATCATTGTGATTTTATGGCAATTTGAATTTTTAATAAAAAAGATTATTTTTGTTATGAAAAATGTTAATTTCATAGTTGACTGCTACATGCCAAGATTGCTATTGCATGGAATCTAATGAAATTTAGTACATACAGGGATCATGGACATATAGAACGTGGTCAATAAATGCCATTTCAAATGTTTACCTTGGCTACAGGGTGCTTCAAAAAATATATCATTGGTCTGTAACGAGCGAACGAAAAAGTACTATTTTTTAAAGTAGCAGTCAAACTAATGATCGGATTTTAATGAGGCCTCACATCTCCCTCATATACTGTTTAGACAGTGAATTCACTGTCATTTTAGTTTAATATAGATGATTTGTAAGTTTTGCTTCATTAAGTAATCTCAGGTCAAAGTGTGTAACGAGCGAACGCTCGCTCGTTACTGCATTCACTTCATTTCGTTTTAAGAGGCGTAAATGGCTCCCGAAGTCTTGTAGACTCTTGATCATAATTGTTGTGCACGACAGAGATTTCCGTTGCTTGTCTGTCATTTAAGGACGACGGTACGCTAGTTGCTGTAAAGATCCGATGGAGTCGGACGAATAGGAAAAGTCTTGATGTCTGCTGTCTGCTTTAGCCAACACATAATATTTTTTCAGTTGAGTTGAGATTGCACGAGTTGGTCGTTTATGCAAAATACGCTGACTCCGATCCAACATGGCATCGCCTCTGAACGAGCAAAAAGGTGCAAAGAAAACAGAAAAACTGATCAATCACACTGAAAAAAATAAAAACACAGACATGCTATATATCGAAAGAGAGTCAAAAGCCAATACAGAGACACATGCAGCAATAAAACATCAAACAAGGATTCGTGTCCGAAACTTTAGGGAGAAAAAAGGCAAGCGAACATCAGCCTAGATCAATCGGTGGAGAGAATGGATATCAGCTGTACGTACGTACGTCTTCATCTTCGAAAATGAAAGCAGTGCACAAAGTGCGAAGGGTCGCACCAAGCTGGAAGCGACGAGTAATGATAAAAGAGTTAGCAACCTCTATTGGTATTACATCCAAATCTGACGCCGACGCACCTTCTTCCACGGAGACGACTTCCAGACGAAGTGATGAATAAGCAGTATGACCCCCGCATTGCGTGATTTTGTTATTGTGCAGTCTAAGGGACAAAATACAAAGTCACAAAAGCGTCATATTACACACTGTGTGTGTGAGGCCTACAGTATTTTTACTTTTGAAAATCCTGAAATTGAAATTTCTTAATCCAAATTTGCTGAATTGAGACCGGTCGATGTTTTTCTGCTTATAGATACACCTGAATGTATTTGTCATTGCAAGATACACGAAAAGTTTATTTTGTAACGAGTCTGTCGAAATCTGATGCTGCTTTGAATGCTTTCGCATGACAACAAGTACATGTAGTAGCAAAGAAATTTCCTTTTCGATCAGGCTGAATGATAGCAGTTTGCTTGTCAAGAGTGCATTCAAAAGTTGTTGATAATTTCTACAATTCAATCACAGTTCCGGACTCTGATGAACCAGTAACATACAATAGGTGGCAGTCCACCCTCACCGGACTTAGTAAAACTAAGATTGAAACCTTGGTTCACTAGGTGAAATGCCACGCTCATTTACGCGTAACTGCACATGACCCTAAACATCCGTGACATTGCTGCAACATCTGTCGGCAGTGCTAGACTGCGTCTCATGTGCCTGCATGTATCAGAGGCTAAACAATGTGATATATGACCTCAATTTCATGCCCACGGAAGACAGAGCATGCTTAGCGGTTCAAGCGGCAAGGCATACAACTGTAGAGGACGCGCAAACTATAAACGCTCGCCCACGCGTAGGCTATTTATAAACATCCTCCAATGTTTTAACAGCATCAGATGAAGTGATTTCTGACTGCAGCGCGTGTGTACGCGTGTAATGTCTTTAACCACGGATGTTTGGGGTGCTCCGTAATTACGCGTGACATGTCACCTAGTGTTGGTAGCCTATGGCAATTCTTGAAAGAGAGTTCTCGATGGAGGAACTCGACGTAAAGTCGAAAAACTCAAATAATAAAGACATAGCCAATTCTTTGATGCTCTCGATGCATATCGCCTTGCTACCAGCAGGTATGTTCACAGAAACATCATCACGAAACTGCCTGTTGGCAGCAAGGTGATCTGAATCAAGAGTATCTAAAGAATTTAGTTTGGATTATTTGAATCTTTCGGCTTTGCACCACAGTTGGCCTTGAGTTCTCCCGTACACCAGAGCAACTTGAGTCCAAATTGGTCTTGTCTATCATAAACATAATACAAGCAAGAACAAGAAAATATGAATATTACAAAGTTTATTGCCAGAAAATGACTTAGAAATTAAGTGAAATCTGTTCCATGAAAGTTCAAACAAGAAACGAAATTCTCACTCATGCAATCTTAAGTCATTCTGATTATTACAATTAAACAAAATTGCCCATTAAAAGGAAGTTGATTTCAGGAGCTGTTATATTACTAACTGAGCAATCTATTTGAATATATTGAGTGACACGAACTGCATGTAACATTGAATTCATCTTTGAAATAAGAGAAATTCGTACAATACATGAATAGAAAAAATAGACTCTTATTAAAAGTTCACATAAAACAGGAAAATAAAGAAAATATACGGTGATTGAGGTAAAGTGGATTTTGTACAGCGCTCGTGCCATAACTAAAACAACAAAAATATCGAACGATCAATTCGTTTCTACATTTTTCCCTCAATATCTGAATAGCAATCTCAACAATAAAACTGGTACAAAATGATCAATCGATGACAAATCAGCGATGTTTTGTCAATGTTTCTCAAAGGTTCTTAAACTAACTTAAATGATGAGCTTACTTAATCTTATGTAAAAAAACATTAAATGGTCGTCATATAGTTTTGAATGACACAAAATTAACATTGGTACGGAATGGTGATTTATTATATTGACACCATTATGATTTCTTTGGAACTAAATTCGATGGGATCACCGATAGCTGTTCGATAAAACAAAAATTATATCTGAATATCAGTCAAATTTAAACACAGTATATTATAAATACCAAACAAAAATAAAGCAAACAGCATCAACTACGCAAAGCAATCATGAAACATGACAGATTCACAGTTCAATGAAAGGCATCCAAAAATGGACAGACGAAAAACTACATGTACCTGCGACGAAAATCAGTTATTGATATAAATATTAAGAAATTAGATGTGAAGATTTCAGCATGACTTGCAAGTAAATTGGTTCGCAATTATATGGAATTTCATAATCGTATAATTAACATTCACCGAAAGGAAATATTCAAATCGAAATGTGAACTTCCAATACTTGTCAATCAAAACTTTCAGCAGTTTTCCAATTTCTTACTACCAAATAAATCGTCTGAATGTAATCCATTCCTCAAATGTTTAACATGGAGTAGGAAATCACTGCACCTTTCTTTTCACAAGAACGTTTTGCATTGCTGACACAATATCATATTATGAGTATTAGGCTGCGAACAATAGTTCAAAATGCGATATGACATGAATATAATGAATTTTACAAACAAGTCAAGTTTGAAAGGAAAATCATTGAACATCTGAACTACACAACATGCAGCACAAAACTGAATGTTCTTTCAGTCATCAACGGAAGCCCTACCGAATATTACCTAATAACACATGATCAAATAATCATGTAAGGACAGATGATCACATCTCAAAGAATCACATGCTACTTGCTAAAATAAGTACAGAATATAGAAAATGGCAGAAATAAGGTAAATAAATAACAAATACATAAAATCGATGATGTTGACAATAATTAAACGATTTACACTTCATCTTGAGTTTCGCATGCAAGGCACAACAAAAAGTCACTCATTTATTTATCAAAGCATCGACAATTTGACGTTAATGGAATGAGACTTTATCATATTCAAAATAGAGATTTCTTTGTTCAAGACTAGAAATAATTGTTTCACTGCATGTCAGAAATCAATGGCGGGTGCTTCAATATAAATAACTACGAAAAATCAAATCGACAACTATTTCAAAGCCAAGCTAAAACATTTTGTCTGAATTGAATTAGAAGTTGCGAGAATAGCTGCTCCGATAAGATGTTTCATAATGAGAATTGCTCGAAGGTACCGAAGCTGCACTCCTCCGAGCAGCAACAGACGGAAACCACATAAAGTTACCGATTTCTTCTTTGTAAATGTCTGGAACCATACCCATTGAGGAATTTACTAATTTCACGGAATTCGATCCCAGTATCTTTTCCTCGTAGTCTATCAATTGCCTCCAGAATCCATTATTTGGGCGAATGTAGGGCCGACGCGACTTCACGTGATCGTGAGCCTGTCTTAAAGTCATATTGCGGTATTTCATCAGATAAACCATTATTAATGATGAAGATCGAGATACACCGGCAACACAGTGAACTAAAGCTTTGCCACCCCGCCGAATTTCTTGATGAATTCTATCTGCAACTCTATCAAAAAATGTACGCAGCTGAGCAAATGGAGTATCATCACACATAACTTGCATACAATCAATTCCAGCAGTTCGTACGCAAGGAACGTCCATTGTTGCGTTGACTACGAGAGTAACCCCCAACTTTCGCATCCTATCAATTGTAACAGGATGGGCACTGCTCAGAAACAGTTGATCGGTAATTTGCGCAATTTGAGAGAACATGTGTTGATAATCAAGTTCGGGACCACTTCCTCCACCGAAAAGAATTGATGAATTGCTGGAAACTCGTGAAGATGGCTGACTGTAGCGAACGTTAGACGGAGTTGTGTATGAGGATGAGCTGCTGTAGCGATTGCGTGGGGCGCCACCTAGCGAACCGAAACGGGAGTAGTTACTCATTGAATTCCTGAAAAAAGAAACGGTTATGTTAGTACTTTACATTAAAGAACTTAGTTAAATAGGTGCATGTAATACAAATAGAAACTATAGTTCGTCACAAAACAGACGACAGAGATCAGAAGACTCAAACAGAATGAAGTTACTGTGTTATAGCAACACCAGCAATATGATACATTTTATTGGAGCGTTAATTTGACTAAGGGGTCATCTTTTTAGCATACACAACAAGTGGCTGATGGGCCTAATACCGAAAAAATGAAAATACAGTGAAATATGAAAAATAGTCACTTAGCTGACTCTACGCGTTGAGCGCCAGAACCCACTGCCCTTTAAATTATGCAGCTCAAATCATGTTAGATTTCGAAGCAAATAAGTCTCTAAATAGTTAATATATCAGAAACCAATCTCGAAATTCAAATTTCACTATGCGCCAGTTTCCGAGCGCTTCGCTCGTCTTCAGGCAGACAGATATCTATATTCTCGAGCTGTCTAGTAATCAGTGTTTTCATTTTTGATATTCAGAAGAACTGATGAGCCAGTCGCGCAGTGTCGATCTTACTTATCCTTCTTGTGAATTTTGACAACTATTCATGAAGCAATGGAAATAATCCTCCAAACAAATCAGGTGCAAGTGGAGCTTTTGATTGTGCTTTGGTTAAATCTCAATAATCTTTTCTGATAGATGAAAGAAACACAGACAGACTGATGATGTCGTAGTAGCCTACATGAAAAAACTGCATGTATATATCTATTTTCATTAAGGTTAAAATTCGAACTATTGTCATTAACTATTATATGAGATAAGTCACAGAGCTCATATGGTGTGTCTTTCTGCAAAAAATGTCTCCTCATGTTCTTTCCAATGAGTCTCCCAGGGTGTAGATTTTTCAAAAAAGGTTATGCAGACGGATTTCTGCCTTATTATGTGTGCATCAAGTGAGAAAGTCACCCTTTTATTGATTACATCGCAATCCTGCATGTGCTCCGTACAGGACTGCAAATGTGAGGAGCCTGCTGCCTTCGCTCGTGATCACTGTTAATGACTGGTTAGCCTGTATGGACAACTCGGCATTAACCAATTTTCATGGGACTGAGGTAGATCTATTTCCAGTGGCAGCTGATAAAATTTTAAATGCTTTTCATGTGTAGTGGTTCTGGAATGCGCCATTAACTACCATTACCCAACTAGCAATTTATTTCAGGAACAGGGTCTCACCTCTGCTAGAATGATTTTGATCTTCGGAGGCAGAAAATTGTCTTATAACCAGGGCGGTTTTTTATGGCACTTATAACTTCCGAAAAATGGCATGTATTGACTTCAAAAATGGCAGTTTTTGGCAACTTTGTTCAGGAAATGCAATTTTAATGAAATACGTGTACAATGAAATCCTGTAATTCTTTCTCAGCCAATTTATCAACTCGACATCTTGCAGTTGATTCACTTGGTAATGGATGATTCATCGAGATAAATAAATCTTGGAGATGAACATTATTTAGCTTCTCAAGTGGAATGTCAGCTGAGAGGAACGCTTTAGTGACTCGATCGAAGAAATCTGCTTTGATTACTGTTTTAGCTACGGCTGGTGCCAGCTGCGGTTGCCGAATTCGTCGATTTAGTAATACTGATGCATCCTTCTTCGACTTTCGGTGAGCAAGGACAAAGTCTCGTTTTTCGTGATTAACAACTGTAATACACAGTGGACAATACAATTGATTGGCATCACCTTTTAATTCAGGAAATTCATTAACATATCGGCGAATTTTTATTGAGTCTGTCGTTGCAGTCTTCGGCATGGCTGAGGTACGATGATGTCTTTGACTTCTTCAATGACACGGTACACGTACTCCTGCAAAGCAGTTTTTCTACATTATGCTACTCGCGCTTTCATTGGTCGACGCAACGTGGTTGTCAACGTCTAGTAAGCATTCGTTGTCGTCAGCTCGATAATCACTGGCTACAAGCCCGCCAGCAAGCGCGCTATGGTGGCATGGAACTGCTGAGAACAATGGCTGGGAAGTCCCTAATCTAATTTTAGATCTTACTACGAATTTATACCATCTCCTAAAGCCATATGTTCGTAAAATGACAGCCACTGTTGAATGGCATTTATTAAGTGATTGTCAGAAAAAATGGCATTTAATGGCAATAATGGCATTTATGGCAAAAAAACCGCCCTGCTTATAACTTATCAAGACTAAAGCAAACTAAGTATTCATAGGTGTCCAATGAACCCAATTTATCCTAGGGTATGAAAAAGCCCAGGTTTCTGAGGGTTAAGCCATGTCAATAAATACATTCAGACCCGAAAACTTATCTGGCTGTTTAATGCAGATAAGTCGATCACTTTCACACTTAGAACGCACAGAATTCTCCTTACTGATGTAATACCTAGTATTTGTAAGCATATAAAACGTTGTTCTTTTTTTACCAGCCGCACCAAAAATACGAAGCCATGCCAGCAAATTGTAAGGAGTGCAGCCTTCATACACAGGCAAGTTTCTCCAGGTTAGAATGAAGTAACCGTTCCTTAGAACGATGGTACTTCGAACACTGATGATCGAATTACACTGGACTTTCTACACCATCGTGCAAAATACAAGTGACCAACTCAGCTATCAGGGTTGGCACTAACAAAAGACCAACCCAAAAACCTGCTGAGTTGGGTCTTTGGGCTTTTATTCTTAAAAAAGTTGGCTTTTTGCTCTAAATGAAAATGGATTTGGACATTTTACGAAATTGTTACATAGGAAAATGTATCTTAACATAAGAAATGTAGTTCAATTCAATCAAATCTGGAAACGGTCACCGTTGATGCATTTCTCAGATGATAATGAGAAAACCTCATCGATAGTCTGTGATATCTGAAGACTACATCAGATTCAAATCGTTATGTTGCATAAAAAACAATAATTTCACTTGTACAAGAAATGGTCGAGAATCACAGCTTATGAATGTATCAAGAAACTTCGACGTATAGAATACTATTTTGTACTACTATCTGACAAAAAGAATATGCAGACAGAAACAGAGTACTAGGTCATGACTTAGCTTCATTGGACGACACGCCTGCATTTAAATCTAGTCGCTATTTTGTAAAAGAAAAATGCCTCGAGGTCATTGCATTGAATTAAAGAAAAATATAAAACTAAGTCAATACCGAGACTTTTATCGTCCCCTGGTTATTTTAACCACCAGACGATCACCTTTGGCCACTGTTAAGGATGATATGATTTGCTGTCGTCTTCGAGCCCTAAAAAGATTTGCTGATGTGAGTGATCGTAATTGTGGAGACAACTACGTTTGCAGAACTGATAGGTGCCCGGAAAATTGTTATTAACTTTCACTTTGGAAAAAAGCAAGAAATTGTCAGCAAATATCCAATAGCATGATAAAAGGGTGACAGTTTCCAAAAAGTATAAAGTATGAAAAACCTCTTTCAATTGTTCATGCCCAACAGCGTTTCGCGAAGTTTGGAGTCTCCAAGTACAATTTGAACTCATGTATCTTATCTTCAACTAATCTACCTTGATAAAGTTGCTAGCTCTAGAAATACCTAAATAAAATCTGCTTTATTCGTTCACGATACATCATATAGAAAGATGTATAACCTATAAACGATTACCGCAAGACGCTCTAACTTTAGCCACTTACATGCTACTTTTTCTATCTTTTTTCATTAGGTTAGGGACAATTTGCTTCAAGCATATGCTAGTTGGATGAGGAAAAGTGATACCCAGATTCATGCATGAGATCACCATTAAATGATTACTTTGTGTATATTTTTTTCTGGGTCTAAAGGTGGTGGCTAAAGTTGTCCAAACTTTAGCCACTTTTACTTTCAATAGTGTTTTTCATGCTAAATTTGAACTTAATGATGATTGATGAAGTGCAAAATGCATATTGAATGAATGAAAAGTTTTTCCCCATGAGAATTTCGCATATATTGTGAAATCTGGATAACATAGTAAATAAACATCAATTGTAGAAAAAATTTAGACTCACACAAACTTAGCGAAGTCTTTTTTTGGTCGATGTTATAGTCAACAGTCCAAACCAGACCACGACGATCGAGAATAGCGCATACTGTCACAATAATTTCATCCGGTGAAATTGAGATGTTATCTTCTTTTTCTGGGAAGACATGCAATATCCGAAACTCTCTTCAGAAACTTCAATATCGTGTTGGCATACCTGCAACACTTGTCCAATGAAGCTTGCAACAGAATCCCCTTGATTTATTTGCGGCGCAGATTGAAATTCATCATCGTGTTGATCAGTAGACGGCTCCGGTTAAAATCAGGTTCGTCACTTACATCGCCTTAGAAGTCAGATGTCAGACATAACATTGAGCTTCGTTCTACGCGTTCGGGATGTACCAAGAGTCCGCTGACTGCCCTGATCTAAGTTGTTGTAAATGATTGACGATAACATCATCGATTTTGACTTTCTGGGGGGCGGGTAGGGTGGGTATGTACTTGAGGCAACCTCTTCTGGATTGAATGGAAAAATTCCACACACAGTGAAATCACTCTTCAAGTTATACAAATTCAATCTGCTGAAAAGATCCCGAAGCTTCGATGGAAAAGAAGATTTGGGCATCACGTGTTTCTGTTCCTCGTGTGTAAGACGCTAGTCGCTTATAATGGATTTCCAAATTTTCTCCAAAGAAGAAATGAACGCAACATCGAGAGGCTGTGTGATGAGATGAATTAGGTGGCAAGCACACGAATCCAACATCAGGATGATGGCACAAGTCGATAACTGGCTACTTAATGTGAGAGGATAGATTGTCATCAATCAGAATTTTCGGCTTCGTTTTCCTCCTGAGACATAATAAACAAACAGATCTGAACCAATCAGCAAAACAAATCGTCAAACCATCCAGATTTGTGAATGTGTACTTGGCTCCGTCAGATCCACCGACTGTCCATTGTTTATATAGGTTTTCGGATTTCTAAACAACTAAACTAAAAAGTTACTAGAAATAGCCATGAATTTGTTTCCAAGAATATTAAATACACCGGCTAATTTGCCTCCATGAATGGTGAATTAGATAAAAATTCTTACTCAACATTTGAGATATGCCGACAGCATAGCACTACATATTAATATATATATGTAATTACTTATTAATGTGGAATGTACATGCACATGAAAATATTCTAATCAGAAATTCAACGAACTCTAATCTTTCGGCATTTGTGGATGGGCCTACCAGATATCTTTGAGGTTGAAAAAGTAGACAGATATTTAAGTAAAGGGCGACCAATTTTTAAATAAATTGTACATCGATTAAGTGGCTAAAGTTAGGACATCTACCTGTATTTGACGTCCTAACTTTAGACACCCCATCCAAAGCGAGCATAATCTAAAGTTGCCACCTAGAACTCTATTAATAAGTTGGAATGGTGAATGAACCGTGTAGTTAGCGTTTCAATCCATTCCACATGATTTGACTTCAAACCGTTCAGGTGCCATTTTAAAATTCAAAAGTTTCGACAAAAATGCATTTTTTAGAAAATATTTGGTCCCGAAGTTATAAAATAAAATATAAGGAGATAGAAGGTCGTTTCATAATGCTGTAGTATCGGATTACTATTTCAAGTTGTAATGGTGCATCGTGAATGCATCATTACGAAATAAATGCATTTAAGTCATGTACCACCAGTGGCTAAAGTTGGGGAGTCTTACGGTAATGAGTGTGATATAAGAGTCTACACGCCATTTAACAGTCTAATAACGGCATAAAATTTAGTTATTAGAAATTAACAGCAAGGGTTAATAAGAAGTGTTGGCACTACTGAACATCAAAACTCAAATACCCAAAAGCCCAAAAACCCAAGTAGGCTTTTGGGTAATTGGGTTTTTGTCAAAAAGTCCTGGGTTTTTGCCAACCCTGTCAGCTGTGCTACTACCTAGGAATGCAGGATGAATCTAGAAAAAGCGAAGAAATGTCAAATTAGTATATTTGTAACTGCATCTACATGGAGAATCAACTGAGAAAAAATCATATGAACTGAGAAAAGCTACATGTACCATCCTATTTCCCTGGATGGCATTTTTTGAAAGAATCAGACTTCGACAGTATTTCATTTAAGTACTTAATTTATCAGTTATTATGAACAAAGCAATTATAGTCAAACGGTCAATATTTCCAAGTTTGAAGCAAAGCTTCTGGTATAAATTGACCCACCAATTTGGCAATATAGTCTTCAATGTTACAGGAATGATCACTTCTCATCGCCAATGTTTAATATTTCCTCATACTTTTTAATGATGAATTTCTCACATCGTAAATTACGAATTTCTCACATTTTCTCAAAACACCGATGGCAATGAACAAATAATCAAAACTAAGTTTGAATTACTCACAGTGGGTATTATCACTTTTTACAACTTCAACCAGCACAAGTATCTAGCAAGCTGGTTATCGCCATATTGTTCATCTTGAGATAATTCGACAGCTGTCATATGAACCGCATTCACTCCGCAGTGCAACAAAGCCTCAATATTTTTCCATAGACCGGCCATAATTTGTCAACAATTGAACTTTCAGGTCTGGCTATCTCAACTGCACAGTGTTTTTGACGACCAACGTGAAATTCATAGCATTGTCGGAAATAACCAGGACGCGCTCTGCACACACATTTTCATTATGCTCCAATGTTATCTTTCAGATTGTGGTGATTTTGGAAAATCGACAGATGTCACGGTTTGCAAAGGGTTCAGTTACACTTAGTTTTAAAGCAAACATGATATCCGATGCCATTTTTGCAGTCGTTGAATGTGAGAAATTGCAATTTAACACATGTACATTTTTACATCCTGATTTCTTAACTTATGCAGATAGCATACTCTCTGTTTATAAGTAATTGTATATGTTTGTGAATAAAGTATTCTGTTGAAAAAAATTAACACGATTATCGAAGGGTCTTTTGCAATTCGTTTACTAGACATTTCAGTCACTTCTATATGTTTCGCAACACTACGGTTGACACATTCAACCACACCATTACCATGGGGATCGAAATATGAAGACCAACGACAGAGCTTTATTTTATTTTCATATTTCATTAGTTATACTTCCTTTATACTACTTTTTTTATCGATTAACTCATGTGATGATGTACATTCAATTTTGTTATTATTTTTGTTCTCTTTATGTTCGGTCCAAAGTTTCATGGAAGATCTCTCTTACATCATGTAGCTTAATCCTGGACAGCAGGTCAAGTTATTTTGAAATTTCATATTTCCATGCAAAAGCATTTGCATGAACATGTCAGTAGCTCCATCAAAGCTCTTCGAAATTTTGGGCAATTCCAAAAGCTATTGAATTCCATGGAAAGTCAGAGGCACTTAGATACATTGAAAAATAA
This sequence comes from Prostheceraeus crozeri, assembly GCA_907163375.1. Classification (NCBI taxonomy): domain Eukaryota; kingdom Metazoa; phylum Platyhelminthes; order Polycladida; family Euryleptidae; genus Prostheceraeus; species Prostheceraeus crozeri. The sequence goes on from CAJQUW010001349.1 coordinate 100,460, forward strand.
AAAATGAATAGTGAAAAAATATAATGATACATTGAGAAAAGGCAGTGAATTCACAAGGAATTAACTGCAGATTGGAGGCCCTTATCAGACGATTACAGCAGAATGTCAAAAATGGAAAATGCGTCTTAGGAACTCGATAATACTTGAACTTGTAATTGAGTTGTCAAAATTTCGAATAGTAGCTGTCAATCAACACAATTATACGTACACAATGTGCTCGATTATAATTGTCATAAACCGGACCCTCGATGTTGAATGCTACTACTTGGTGCCATTGTCTGTAGCTCATGAAAGCACTTATAAATTGATTATTACATGTGACAGTTACAAAGTTAGAATTTTTGGCCATTATAATACTCTCGAATACGTAATTTGCATGTTGTCATGTATAGACCATCCATGTGTCCCTCGTGAGCAAAAGAAGTGATAGATGCAATCAGAATAGAGAACAGGGAACGTGCTTACTTGATGTCATTAAAGTATCATCTATAGCAGAAAATATGAGGCGTGAATTCTAACACAGTTTTGAACTGCCGGGTAAACTTGAAATGCGTGAAGGCCTCCCCTGAACAACTAATTTCTCAACACATTTAACTTAGTCTATCAGTTTCGCACACAATTCAGGCAGACTATTAAGACTATTAGTCCTACTAGGAATGAAGCAATTTTGCTGCCTACCTTATGACATGAAAAGGAACCGATCCACTAGTGACAACAATCATTAAAAGCTGCTTGAAACATTGGTGACCGTTCCTTGCAGTAAATGGACGTCCGCATAAATATCGACGCTATCTTTTTAATCCCTACAGCAGAGCAAGCTAATTCCTTCTCCGACACATAAATAAACCCTCTCTCAGACAGCTTCCTATTTAGAAAATAGGCAGGTCGATCAACAACAGATTTGTCTCTTTGAGAAAGAAAAAATTGAGATGCCATGACCAGACGCATCAGGAGTCAAAAAATGTTGACTGTTGGAGTCGTAGAATGTTAGCAGAATTCAATCTGCCACACGCCCTTTAAACCTCTCAAATTCACGCTGATGGTTTTCAGTACTTTCAAACCTTCAGTTCTCTATAAATGAATCATATTGTGAAGAAGAAATTCATGCTATATGAAATTTCCATTAAAGTTCAAACACCCTTGAGAGAACGCACTGAGTTTCTGCCATGCTCACATTTTTAGCATTTTCGATTGCTTCAACTGTATGCAATGAAGGATCAACTCCTTCGGAACTCAGAATCCCTCCAAAAAACTGAGTGGTAGTTTGTTTGTATTGATAGTTATCTTAATTTAATGTTCTTGGGACGCTACGCCCTATAGGCCTATCTGATGTCAAAATATCAGTTATAAATGGTTCATAGTATAATTCTCAAAATCTCGTAAATTATTAAGTATCTTTCATGTACGCCGATGGTGCATCTTTACACCAAAAGGTAGGTGTCTGTAGTGAAATTGGGCTGCATGTGAGATAAAAACTAAAATCACGCGAATCCTCCCGGATTTGCTACTAATGGTAAACACTTATCGATCTAATTTCGAGAAGATACTTGTACCAGACAGTTCTGCGAAAGCTTCACCTGCCGTTGGTGTCCAAAACTTAATACACGACTAGTCTTCATGCAATCTGCACACGCATATTCCTGTCGGAATTGGATCCTATGAGGCATTCTAACTAAACCTCTGTCCTGTAGGCCTAACCACTTTCCTGTGTTTAAGTGGAAAGAAGCCTCTTCGCATGTAGCTTCACACTTATCATTGTTGTTACAAACTGCTTTTTCATTTCTTGAATTGCACATTAAAAACCAGGTTTAAGAATTTTCGGTTAATCGAAACAAAACAGAAAATCCTTTCCCTATTCAAATTTCCGTATACCCCATGTTCAATGCTGTCATACAACCATTAAAAAGCAATTAGCTCACCACCTCCGGTTCCCAAGAATAAGTTTGATGTTCATTCCCACAATTAATTGATTGAGTAGCAGACTTAGTAGGCCTACTGCTCACATTTTTCCACCGAAAGCAGAAAACAGTTGAGTGGTATTCACATTAGATTTTGATTTTCTGTCATCTACATCATTCAATGACAATGGCAAAACACAGGCATTGCAAGAACGCTAAGCGCATGCACATGCAAGTGAGAATGCGATGTTATGTAGATGAGAATGAAGGTTGAGAGCCAACGTTATCTATTTATTAAATAAGATTATGAAAACATACACTTGCAACCTGGTTGCGTACTTGGTTAATTTAATAAAGCCCTGAATCAACGAATTTGTCAATAATCTTCTCATTGCATCGCAAACGGGTATTGACATAAATAGATGCCTTCCATAAAGCTATTTACCTCGATTATGATTTTTGATGTGCCTGTTCCCCTTAACAACAAACTCGAAAGGAAAATTTAAATGTATAGTTGATTATAGAGCTAAGTTATCAATAATAATTAAAACAAAAATATTTTTATATCATCAGTCGGAATTCTTAGTTACAGCATACATTTCAAAAAATATATAATGTAAAAATATTAGTTACTTTAATATCAATAAAAACGCTTAGTCTGCAGCCATTTGATTCCTCTTTCGTTCATTTCACGTGGTTTCTCACGTGGTTTATATGTATGGACCTGCGAAGCTTCCTGATCAGATTCAACTCGAAATATAATTTGTGACTCTGTAACGGGCCGAGCTAGTAGATGTAAATTAGTTGGGTAGGTATGATGCGCGTACTGTAAGTGTTACGTTATAAACCTACCGATTGCTGCCAGTGGTGTCCTTTGAATCCTCAGCAGTCTCCAATCCTTTAGCTCTTGTCGTAGAAGCAGTCGTAGAAGCAGCAGGAGCAGCAACAGTTCACTATTAAGATTATTTATTATTATTCTGAGAACAATACCCAAACCAGAAGGCCTACAGGTATTATTCACGGCACTAATTTTAACCAACCCAAGGGGATATAGGCAGTGGCGTCGTGCCATTGAGGCCACAGCAGGCTCTGGCCTGCTCAAGATTTTGAACACAAGAAATTGCCGGCCTATTTTTTCTGTCTACACTTTTCCCAAAGTTAGCCTACCAGCTAACCCAACTGACGACGGCAGAAGCGGTAGGACTAACTCTCTGTTCAGTACATTTCTATCCTCACACCGTCGTCGGATGAGGTGTCATACAATAAACTGCTGCTCTCATTGATGACTGCGCCTAGCCACGGTGCTTTGCCTAGCCGAGTCACAGCGACTGCTTTGAATGAAATCACGTGATTTCTGGCAACTGCACAGCGTCACCATCACCATGAAAACTCGCTTCGGGATTAGCTTGAAGCTATTTCCCCCACAATGTGAGGCGGTTAGACGGACAAGGTCATCTGACTGCACGCAGCCGCATGAAGTCACAAAAGTCGATCTGCTCTTCAATGCGGTCTCATTTCGAGTCTCTGAGTCAGAGACTCTGACTGTACGGCTGCCACTTATTTGTAACATCATTGCTGAAGACTTAATAAGCTGTCTACGTCGGTCGTCCATGTGCAAGTTACATGTATATCCTCCTCCTCCTAGCAACTTGAACGAAACATATCAATCTACATTTTAGCCGAGCTCATTCCACAAAATTTAAGACCGACTTTTGTTTTTACACTTTATGCATTGATCTCAGAACCGTGAGCAAGCTTATAAAGTTAAGAGCTTTCTTCCATCAATCTCCGCCATCCTTTTTCATCGAAACACCAAAATTCATTTCTCCGAGTTCGAGCATATATGTCGGGCATAGAGGAACATGCAACTACAAGAACGTTACAATGAAAATCATCATCCAAGATATCTAAAACATTCTTGCACGAGTCACGACGAATGACATCGCTTCTATGAAATGTGCTGACAAGTGTAAAACGCATCCTGTGAATTTTGTGACCTTGACTCTAATTTTCGTCGGCATTATGCTGCAACTGCAATTGGATTGAATGCACAGCTAAGGTATGTCACGAAATTTGAGACACTTCATCGAGCCGATCATGAAGACAACATCTAATTCATAATTTCAACAATGTTCTTTCATGAAGTAAATGCAGAAGCAAAGTCTTTGTCTCTTTTGTATTTCTACACATGTACATACGTGCGCTGTACATTGCACATGCAAGGGAATGGAAGGGATTACTTAACTAACATATTGAAGAGGAATGTAGCTGAGGTATCGAAAAGTGATTTTCTAGAAAATATTTTCGTAAATGCTAACACCTGTCCTGGCAAAATTTTTCTTGAATCTACATGTACACTTATGATTTTTTGCATATTGTAGCTGAGGTATCGAAAAGTGATTTTTTAGAAATTATTTTCGTAAATGCTAACACCTGTCCTGGCAAAATTTTTCTTGAATCTACATGTACACTTATGATTTTTTGCATATTGTAGCTGAGGTATCGAAAAGTGATTTTTTAGAAATTATTTTCGTAAATGCTAACACCTGTCCTCGCAAAATTTTTCTTGAATCTACATGTACACTTATGATTTTTTGCATATTGTAGCTGTATAATGCGCTTTGATAGCTCTTTCTTGGATGGATGATGGATGGTTTTGTGATACGACAAGCTAGATCGTTTAAGTGCAAATCCACCGCCGTTGGCGAGGATGGAGATGTTGCGACTTCATCGAACAGTATAGAAACGGAGACGGATGCCTCTGCCATTGAAGAAACGGATCATTGTATGATACCCAGTCATCGTTTGGAGCGGGATGAATATATCAGGTAGGCTACATATATTTATGAATAAAATCCTATTTTTGACACCAAGGTTTATTCTTTACATATTGCAGACGTGGTCCTATCCGTCCAGAACTGCAGAATTATCCCAAAACGAATATTAACAATTGGCAGAGATCTTTCCAATCAAAATGGTTTTGCTGAACGACCATGGTTGGAGTATAACTGTCAGAAGGATGCAGCATTTTGCTTCCCTGGTCGAGTATTTGGACAGCCAAATTCTGAGCTATCATTTCCGTTGATGGCTACCGTGATTGGAAAATGGCTCTTTCAAGGAACAGAGGATTTGATAGACATACCAGTAGTAGCCAACACTGTTTCATCATGTAAAAATGGAATTCCAGCACACCAGTAGATGTTCAACCAAATGAGCAACAGCGAATTTATATTGAGCAAGCAAAGAAGGACAGAGAGAGTCGAAAGAACATTCTCCCCATCTTATTCGATGTGACAAATACAATTTCTCGACTAATATTGCCTTTCAGAGGTTACGACGAAAGTCCAACCTCATCAAACCGGGGAGTATTTTTGGAAATTGTAAACTTGATTGGGATTTGGAATGAACAACTGAAAGCACATCTGGAAAAATCAGAGCGAAATCCCAAAGCATGGCCTAGTTATACATCACCAACCTCTCAGAATGAGATGATCCATAGTAGTCCTCAACTTCTTCGCGAAGATATAGTCAAGGAAATAAAGGATCTGTGTACTTCGCCATATGCCTTGACACTACTCCTGATGCAAGCAAGAAAGACCAGCTCTCAATGATTATTCGATTTGTGAAAGAAGAGGGTGACGTGATTGAAGCCTTGCTAGATATGTCACATGCAGAACACGCTGACGGTGAAAGCCTGTATAACCAATTGTGCTCATTATTGAATAAATATGACCTAAGCATGAGCAAATTGCGTGGTCAGGGGTGTGCGACAATGGCGGGGCAATATCGTGGATTACAGGCTCGTGTGAAGGAACATTGTTCAGAGGCACACTTTGTACATTGTTATGCCCATTGTTTGAATTTAATAGTTGTTGATACCTGTTCGCACAACGTTACTGCACGTAACTTTTTCGGTGTTGCGCAGAAATTGTACGATTTTATTGAACACTCGACCAAACGACACGGTCTCTTTAAACAGATTCAAAAAGATGAGCAGTCTAAGGATGACAATGATGAGACGGTGCATCATACAGGTACATTGACGTCACTGAGTACTACTCGTTGGTGTTCACGTTCCCAAAATTGCACTGTGTTGGCGAACAATATCACCGCAGTTGCACGGACGCTAAATGACATTTCGACAGATGCAAAGTACGACTCAGATACTGCTGGAAATGCAATTTCTCTTCACAATAGCATGAATTTCAAATTTTCTCTCTGTCTAACAGTTTTCGTTGAAATTTTGAAGCTTTGTGATATTGCATCAAAATCTTTGCAATCATCCAAGATAGACATTTCTTCTGCTGTATCCCTTGTTGAAGCATTGATCGCTGCAATTCAATCTCAGAGAAATCAAGAGAAATGTGATGAATATTGGGATCGAGCCGAATCAATGGTAGCAAGCATTGGCGTTGAAGTTATTGCTCCCCGACGCAGAAAGGTGTCCTCAAGAATCGATGAAAATTCTGCAAATCATACCTGCTTTGATTTTAAACAAGAATGTCGCGTTGAATTCTACTATGAGGTCATAGATCTCATGCTCAATGCTTTGCAATCACGATTTAGTATTGAACTAAATCCACTATTGAAATCAATACAAGCTCTTGAGTCGCCGTCACTTCAGAATTTGAATTCTTTGTTGACACTGGCAACATTTTATCCCCGTGATATTCCATGTTCAGATACTCTTAAAGCGGAATACCAACTTTTTGTGCACCATTTATCTTCAACGCAAACCGCACCAAATGGCGTGCACAACTTATATTTGTACATGGTAAATAACAATCAGCACAAAATGCTTGCATCTTTAGCCAAGTTGCACCGCCTTGTACTGACTTTGCCCGTATCTTGTGAGCGGTTTTTCCGCGTTGAAGTTTGTTAAAAACAACTTAAGAACCACAATGAACCAGGACCGTCCAAATGACTTGATGGTCATTGCAGTTGAAGCAGCTCGATCCCAGAAGCTATCACTGGCCGCTTGCCGGGATTACTTCTGGGAATCATTTGCTGAGCGTCGCAAATAGCTTTTCCACTGTGCGAAATCTATCATAAAAGCAGCTCTTTACTTGTGGTCTCTATATGCCTATCTACATGTACCCGTAGATTTAAGATTTAGGACATAAAATTAACTAGGCCTATACAAGAAGAAATCAATTGTATGTACGTGCAAACAGTGTATTTCAAGAGTAGTATATAGTGTGACATCCGGCGCGACGCTTCGCTTCGCTTTGCTTCGCTTCGCTTGCGCCGGATGTCACACTTTTGCGGGGTTTTTTCAAAAATCAAAATTTCAAAAATTTAGGTAGACTTCAAATTTCACGTGGCCGAAGGCCGAAGGGCGAAAATTTAAGCGTTTTTAAAAATACCCAATTTTCAATTTTTTCAAAATCTCAAATTTGAGAATTACAATTTTCACCGCTTAAATCATGACCGTTCCAGGACACCGAAAATTAGTATTTTTAAAAACGTCTTTTAAATCCATTTTCAGGTTTTTAAAATATATCATGTGATTAAAAAATATTTGAAGGAATTGACATATTCTTAACAATAAGTTTAGGTACTTTTACAATTGTCATTCAATTGTAGAGAACATCTGCTTCTCGCATTTATGAATAAAATGCATTTCAGTGTAACGAGCTGTGTCCTCCAACTCAAACATTTGAAAGGAAACAATGTATGAAAGAACAAACAGCTGCTACTACTCTGTGAAACAATGACATTTTAATTGTACGTTAGGCGAGTTGTTTTAATTCTTGTTAGTGCGTCAGCACACCCGTATGACGTTAAGATATCTGCCAGCTGTACTGTTTTCATTTATCTCTCTCGTCTGTCATTGTATCGTGTGCTCAGATTGTTGTGTTATTATTTCAATCAACACTTATCATCTGCTTGCTCTCATCGTTCCGCTATCTTTAATTACGTTATTCTTATATTTTGAACATAGTTATTTGTACTAATTTATCGGTCAATCATGAGTCAAGCAGTCGTTGAACAACAAGCCAACATAGCAACGGTACTTCCAGAGTTCTTCAAAAATATTGCGGATTTGTTCATTCCATCGGAGAAACATTCTGAATACTTTTCGTATATAGACCAGCAAGTGAAGAAAGCGCCTCTACTCTTCAATCCTGACGCTATACGTTCTGCTCGAAAAGCATACAAAGAGCAACATAAAATCGCAGCCAGAGCAAAGAAGGAAGCAGCACTTCCCTTCAGAATCGAAACATTTACAAAACAGTTGAAGGAAAGTGTTGTTGAACGTCATACATTCATCGAATCAGTGGAATATTTTACAGAACCGGCGGGGGACATTTCAACGACAGTGAATTCTTTGAAACAACACTTGAAATACGAAAAACAAAGCCATCTTTTGAGTGTCACATGTAAAATTTTTATTGGAAAACACGCAAATCATATATTATCCTTGTGTGAGAATAATAAAGCAGATTTCACATATCTCTTAAAACATCACAATATTAACTTTTCACGAACTGAATTGAGTTTCGCAATGAAGTTGGCAAAACTGGCAGATAAATATCAGACTCTTTGTAGAGTCTCGCTTCCTATACGACTGTTAAAAACTAATCTTTCAATCTTGGAGCAGTGTCTTTCACAAGATGAGTGTTTTTGGAATAATTGATTATTCAACCCTTCTGTTTTCAATCATTTTCATTATGTTGTTATATGACGTCATTTTTCTCTCATCCAATGAAACCTTGTCCTCGCGTGGACAGAAATCCCATTGTTTAGAAAACTTGTATCTGTCGGTTTTATATGCAATGTTATTTCCTGTTTTAAATGCAATGTTATTTCCTCTTGCACATGTAAATACAATAGAGTTTTTCAACCAATGAAACCTTGTCCTCGCGTGGACAGAAATCCTATTGTTTAGAAAAATTGTATCTTATATGCAATGTTATTTCCTGTTTTAAATGCAATGTTATTTCCTGTTTTCAATCATTTTCATTATGTTGTTATATGCAATGTTATTTCCTGTTTTAAATGCAATGTTATTTCCTGTTTAAAATGCAATGTTATTTCCTGTTTTCAATCATTTTCATTATGTTGTTATATGACGTCATTTTTCTCTCATCCAATGAAACCTTGTCCTCGCGTGGACAAATTTACATGTATTTCAATGTATCCAAATTGAATGTATGCAAAGTGGATGTAACCAAAATTGAAATATCCATGTGTTGTTTTTAATTTCTCATTTACGGGAATATAATAGAAACATTGTATCTTCTATAAAAATGAGAAACATCAGAGACTTCCAAAAAATATACAGCAAACAAAACCACATTAAATTTCGATTTAAATGAGATTGCTAAGCAATTGGGAATAAAGAATTTTCACATATTGATGAGTAATGAATTACTATTGATAAAAGATGTGCGAAACATTTACTCTACTAATACAATGTAACAATGTAACGTTTAAATTTAGATTAAATTAAATCATTTCAAAATTGAATAAGTAGTAAAGAAAGACATCATTAGAGACCAGTTTTAAATCAATACCCCCCCAAGTAGTAAGGAAAGTCATCATTATAAAAATGTTTTAAATCAATACCCCCTTCTGACTAAGTAGTAAGGAAAGACATCATTAGAGACCAGTTTTAAATCAATACCCCCCCTCTGACTTCTAGGGGTCCCTTAAGAAATTTTTTTATTATAAAATGAGCAACATAAATGAGTTTTTGAAATTATATGGAACACAGACAACAACGAATTTCGATTTAAATAAGATTGCTAATCGATTAGGAATAAAGAATTTTCACATATTGATGAGGGATGAATTACAATTCCTAAAAAATAGGCCAACAGGAACCTTCAGTTCCCGGAACAAAGTTCCATCAATAACTGTAAATTTCATAACAAATCTTCATACGTCAGATGAAAAAGGTGTACATTGGTCAGCAGGCGTTAAAAATCATCAGCAGAACTATTATTTTGACCGCCCGGAGGCTGAGAACTATTATTTTGATTCATACGGTTTGCCCCCTACAAATGAAGTAAAAGAATTACTTGGAACGGGAACATACAATACGTTTCAAATTCAAACACCAGGCACTACCTATTGTGGACAATTATGTTTATACGTTTTGTACAAATTACAAAAAGGAGTACCATTTCTAGATATTATGTTAGAGTTAAACAATCTATAACTCAAGCGAAGCTAGCTAAAGTGCCACCTAAAGGTTAAAGCTCTGTTTTCTGTAATTCATTTTGATAAAATCGGCCTCTGATATTTTCATCATCTAAATCTTTGATTTCGTAAGTAATCGGATAACTTTGATTTATTTTAGAAACTTCAAATATTTCTTTAGTCCAATAGCCAACAAAGCCTTTTTCAAATTTATTCTTATATTTAAATATTCTAACTCTATCTCCAATTTTAAATTTCGGCTTAAGTTTCTGCAAATTCGGATTACTCTCATTCAAATTATTATTCTCGAATATTTTCTTTCGTACTAGATGAGGGTCGTCAGAAGCATTCTTTGGAGTTTCTTTAATACCAGAATGAACTTTATTATTGTACTCTTCCACAATTCCTGGTAATATCTTCAACCATTTCTGATTTCTTTGCTCAGTAAATTTCTTGAATAATTTATTTTTTAACGTCCGATTGAATCTTTCTATCACTACGGCCTTCCCTGCATTTTCAGTTGAATAAACAAATTCAAATAGTGGCTGAACGTTTCTGTTATAAAATTCCGATCCTTTATCAACAAACAATTTCCTTGGCTTTCTCTTACTTTCTTTAAAGATTTCTTCAAACGGATATTTAACTGATAGACCACTTTTATTTTTTAAAGGTTTTACCCAAGCGTATCGTGTATATAAATCTATAACGGTCAATGCGTATTTGTAGTCCCTTTCATTCGGCATATGAATAAGATCAGCACTACAAATATCATCTTTATTAAATACTTTTACTTTCAATAAATATTTAGGCCTTCTATATTCCTTGTGGATTTCAGACGCGTAGGTTCGAGCATTGCTCTCAGAGTTATTAGTTCGAGCGTTGCTCTCAGGGTTATTAGTTCGAGCGTTGCTCTCAGACAGCTTAGCTGTCGTTTCATTTAAACCCTGGCCGAATAATATTTTAGCTTGTAAAGCTTTCTTAACAAACATTCTTTCAATTTTTTCTCTAAATGTAGGATTTTGAATACTATCTAATTCTTGAATCATCTTCTTATCAGCTGCATGTCGAGAACTTAGATCATGATTTCGATAAGCTAAATCATGCCTGTAAGCTGCGGCATCTACTCTATTTATCGGTTCTTCACCTGGTTTCGGATTATTATTCTCATCTAGTCTTATATCTAATCGAGTTCCTGGACCGGTATATGAATGACCAGGAAGATGTTTTTCTTTCGAATATTTACTCCAAATAAATCCAGGAAAGTTTTCTAATGTTTTTTGTATGTCACCACCGTAGGTAGTAGCCAAACTTTGTTTGTCGTCGTTACCTTCATAAATTTTACAATTTGAGTTTTTATTTTTGTTTAATAGATAATTCAATAAATCTAAATTAGAAATTTTTAATTTAATTAAATTTTCGGAATTTTTAGAATTCATTTTAAAAGATAAAAAAAAATTTAAAAGATAAAACAAAAAAAAATTGTTTTACCGAATCATACTAGGACTTAGATATATTCCAGAACCATCTTTAGTTTCTTTAATTTCAATTAAATCATCAACATTGTGGAGAATATTTTTAAGAACTCGTTTTCCTTCATCAACTAATTTTAATTTACTAATAAAATTATCTACTACTCCTTCACCCCTAGCAACTTTCTCTAACTCTCTGTTATGACGTTTTTGTTCTTCTAATGCTGCCTTCTCTGATTTATTTTTATTTACTGCTTGGACAATACCAGCTGTCCCACCTGCAACACTTCCTGCTGCTGCTATGCCTCCTATTATTAGTGGAATTAATGGGAGAATCCCGCCATTCTTTTCTTCTTGTAATTGAATATTCTCTATCATTGGTTTACTTATGTAATACTTTTTTTTATTAATCGTAATCGTTTTAGGGGTATTTTTGTCAACAATATTACGTAATTTTATTTCAACAGTTTTATTATTAATATTACTTTTCGCTTGCGACATTTTTAATAAAAAAATTTTAAGTTACGAAAATTTTAAGTTAAGAATTTTAAGTTAAGAATTTTTAATCTATTCTAGTTATGAAAAAATTTTAAGTTACTAAAAAAATTTTAATCTATTCTAGTTATCAAAATTTTAAGTTATCAAAAAAATTAAATTAATTAAACGACGAAGTCTTGGGCTTTAGCCTATCGGACCAAAGGTCCTAAGGTTACTAACCGATCCTAGCCATCTTCCCATTAAGAACTTCAATAGAATATTTTGTATCTTCTAGCAATAAACCATAAGCCATCAATGAAGTTGTGGAATGTTTTTTTTCAATATTAATTGTTACATCACAACCATTTTTAATAATATCTTCAGATTGTGCACTTAAATCGAAACAGAAAATTGGATATAAATGTCTCCAATCTCCAGGAGTTAATTGTGGTTCAACTCCAAATTCTATACAAAGATTTCTATAAGAATCATATCCTTCCATAAATTGATTATTGGTATCATCGAATCTTAATGGATCAATTGGATATCGAGTTTGATTTAATGAAACTTGTAAACTTCGAATTGTATTAATATGAAAAATATTATTGTTCTTATCAAAACTTGGAGAATTATTTCTTTGAAATGTTAGTAATAAATATCTTGGAGTATTCGCAGTTCTAGTAAAATGCCAGTTAAATCTTTGCTCTGAAAAAGTTACTGAACTAGCAGTACGCTTTAGAAAATTTACTGGAATTGGTTTGTTAGTATTTAATCTTTTTGCAATAGCTGTTTCAATCTCTAAACTAGGAGTAATATGTTTAATCCACCATTCAAGTCTATCAATTTTTAAATATGCTTTTTTTCCAGTCTTACCAAAAAAGATTAATTCATTATTTGCTGTACGATGAATTATTAATTTAAATTGTAATTGATATGATATTTTGACATGATCTAAATAACCGAATAATGGAGACAATGACCAATTTACTGTTTGCTTACTTTTCTTGTTAAATTCACGTCTTTCTTTATATGCAGTATTGTTTGTTTTATTTAAATGTTTTGCAATATTTTCTACGTCTTTCGCAATTCCTGCGGCATCTGTTCCGGCGTGAGTTAAATCATCAATAATTATACCATCATTAGTATCAGGAAACCAACCTTCGACTTTATACTTTTTATTATTTTCACCAATTATTACAAATCTAAGCATTGTATCAATTACACCTGGGGAATCACTTATTGTTTCTATATTTTGAGTTGCAACATCTAAACGCATTTGTGTAAATAATCTTGGAAAAAAATTATTTTCTAGTGTAATATTATCGGTATCTGGTAATGGTGTTGTAAAATTAGCATCACTATATAAAGAATATTCACAGTGTAAAAATGAATCAGGTAAATATAAATAGCTCTGCTGATTATCAACTTCAAAAATTAAATCACCTCCAGTGTTTACTCTACTGGAAGATCCGGGATTCATAGCAATTCTTATATAGTCATTCTTTTTTTGATTGTAACTGACGAACGGAGGATCGTCTAATCTAAATTTATTTTCGATAAGCGAAGACATTTTTATAAAAAATAATTTGACTTTTTGTTTTTCTCACAGATAGAAAAAAAATTTTACTAAAATATAATTTTAGAATTTTGCTAGACCATTACCTCTTATTTCTTCAATTGTTTTTTCATTATGTTTACTATCACCCTCTACAGCTATGTTAGCAATTTTGTTTTTTTTTTTAATTTTTTTAGTTCTTCAGAATCATTCTTGAGTTTACGAATAGCTTCTAGTTGTTTTAATTCGTTTTGTGATTTAACAGCATTTGATATTGCACTAGCTGTACTACCTATAGCAGCTGCTCCTTTTGCAGCAGATGTAATCAAATCTTTATTATTTTTAATTAAGTTAACGATACTTCCAATACCAGAAAAGATGCCATCCCCTTCTTTTTGAACGGTTTCTCTATTATCATAATGGTAAACCGGATTCATACGTGGTTCATGAGCAATTTTTTGATTTGAAGCAAATTGTTTAAGATTGTGTTTATAAATTATAGGCATTTTTTAGGATTAAATTTGACTTTTGGGAAAAATATCTACGTTCGGCTAAAGCCTCGAGGAGCTTCGCTCCGATAGGTTAGAAACCCAAGACTTCGTCGATCAAGATTTACGTTTGTGAATGGACAACAACTTCGAGATAACTTTATTAATTGACTGTTGCACTTTATCTATTGCGTCAAGCAGCGTGTGATGTACTTTAATTTCTTTTCTATTAACTTGCATTTTCTCCTGATTCATCTTCAACGCCGTTTTAAGTGCATTTAACTTAATTTTAAGAACATCTAATTGTCTTTTAACAGAATCTAACTGTTCTTTATTTTCTTTAGAGTTTTCTTGTAAATTTTTCTTTAATTCATTTTCTAAATTGATTTTAAGAGTTTTCATTTTATCAACTTTTTCATTAAGTGAGTTTACTTCATTTATTATTCTATTCATCTTTTTCATTTGTTGAGTAATTTTAGAACTTAATTCATCAACACTTTTTTGGAATGTAGTTTGTAACTGCTTTAAATTCTTTTTAATTCTTTCAGGTAGTTTTTCTATTTCATCTTCTAATTGTTCTTTTAACATTTTTATCTGATGTTTATTTTTAATGACTGCAGATTTTAAATTTATAGAAAGTAATATTAAAATTTTTGATTGTTCAGAAATCTTTTTAAAAAGTTTTGCTATATCTGCTTCTAGCTCTCTATCCTTTTTATCAAGTTTTAATAATTTTTCGTTTAATGATTTGTCATTAAGTTTAAGCAACTTCAATTCATTCATCAGTGGAACCAAAACATCGTTTATATATTTTTCTTTTAAATCATTGATTTGTGTATCAACATATTGTTTATTTGTTAACTCTGTATTTTGTTGCGGAAGAATAGAAAGATGCAATGGACCAGATAAAACGTCTCCAGTTTTCATGATATAATTTTCTATCTCTATTTCTAATTCACGATTATTCGGGATATATGCACCTCCACCAACATTTGGTAACATCATTTTTTAACAATAAAAAAATAAAATTTTTTCTAATAAAAATAAAAAAATAAAATTTTTTCTAATAAAAATAAAAAATAAAATTTTTTCTAATAAAAATAAAAAAATAAATTTTTTTCTAAAAAAGTAAAAAAATAAAATTTTTTCTAATAAAAAAATAAAATTTTTTCTAATAAAAATAAAAAAATGGAAAATCCAAATTTAAAAAAATTATATTCGCCCGCATCATCCTGTTGTTCTTATTCGACGAGATCAACGGGATTTGAAAATAAATGTTTTGATAATAATAATAATAATAATCCATGTATAGATGTTAATATTTTATTTCAATTACAAGCCGAAATATTTAGAGAACAGACTAAAGGTTTACCTTCTATAGAAACTAATTATTGTTTATTTCCAGGTGATCCATTTATTAAATTTATGGATATAGTAAGTAAATATAATGATGTAGCTTATGTTGAATTAAATAAAGAAAATATGGTTATAATAGGTCATAATAATGTTTATGGATTTATTAGAGCAGTGTTACCAATTAGTAATACTGATTGGATAGAAACTAAAATTATTAATTATATCAATATTAAAGAATTAGTTAAAAAATTAAAATCTTTTTCGAAAGAAAAAATTAGATTATTTGTTGACGATCAAAATCAATATAACATTCACATAGAGAGTAAAAAACATAATGAAGAATTATTATGTCAAGTTTATTATAGAGATACAATTTATAAACAAGAAACATTAGAAATGCCGCAAAGATATGATGATGATACGTATATAGGATTATATTCAAACTTAAATATTAATTTATTAAAATCTTATATAAATGATTTAGCTCAACAAGAGAAAATTTATATGTGGTCAACACCTTATACTATTAACAATGACCATAATCATAATCATAATAAACGAACCGAAGATTCTAGGGCTTTGCCCGATCTTAAAGAATCTTATGATAATAATGATGATTCTGTAACATCTGAAAAAGGTGTAAATGGTAAAAAAGATTATAAAAATATTAGTAATTATAAAAATTTATCTAAATTTCATTTTCTTACAATTGAAAATAATAATGATGGTATAGTTGAAGATACTGTTAGACAACTATGTGTCGGGTCTACAAAATTTAAATTAGGATTTACATCTAATCAATTTAAAATTTTATCATCTTTAACAAAAACTAAAAGTGATTCAGATTATGGTGGCGTTATTAAATTTTCCAAAAGAGATCAAAGACCAATATTTTTCTCTATTATATTATTATCAGATAAAAGATGTAATTTAGAATTAGATATTCCAATAAGAGAATGGTATCCTATCATGGAAGGGCATCCAATCCCAAAAAGTGTAATTTATGATGATGAAGAAACAATTTATGATGATGATGAAGAATCAATTGATGATGATGATGAAGAATCAATAGTTAGTGAAAAAAAATTTAAATTATCTTTTGATAAAACATTATATGATGAAACTTAATATGATAAAACTTAATAGAAAATACCAAAATATTCGATAAATATATTTTCATATGTAATAAAATTTTTAGATGTAATAAAATTTTTAGATGTAATAAAATTTTTAGATGTTATAAATTTTTTAGATGTTATAAAATTTTTAGATGTAATAAATTTTTCAGATGTTATAAAATTTTTAGATGTTATAAAATTTTTAGATGTAATAAAAAAATTATTATTCCCACGTGTCATCATCATCACTTAAATTACTCTCACAGATGATTGTTTGAAATATTTCAGCTTGAATATCTTCTCCGTTATAAGGTAACATAATTTCATTTTCATCAGGTGCTTGACGTTTAAGAATATTTATTTGACCAGAAAATTTTTTTTCTTCAGTATTATTATTTTTATCAGGAATACTAATTCCAGTTTCTAAAGATCTTTTCCATGGTTTATTAACTGTAGTCGATAATGTTTTCCCCGAATATAATTTTAGAAAATCTTCTACTTTTACTTTATCTTGTGAATATCCTTTGAATGTTTTCTTTTCACTAAGTCTCCCTTGCTCATCTACAGTAATACAGTATTTTACTTTAGGTGCAATAAACATTGCAAAAATAATTCCACCATTTCCATAATCATTTTTCCCTTGACACAATTCTCCTCCAACATATCCAGCAGCGTCTAATTTATTAAAGAGCTCATTGGAAATATATATTGAATCAGTATCTGTATAATGAATGTATTTTTCTTTGAAACCATTAATTTCTAAAATAAAGTTATTCATGATTCTTCTAGAGTGAGAAAGAATGAAAGAACCTAAGTGTGATGGCATGAATGACGTCTTCCCATCTTTTACAATATTAGTTTTGAGAAATTCATCATCTTCCATTTCTACTTTCGCTAAATATTGTTCATCATTTAATTTTTCATAATCTTTTACTTCTTGAGTGAAATTTTTTCTCAATGTATTCTCATTCCATAAATGATATTTAGTGGTTATATCTTTTTGCACAGTTTTGCCATATAGCGAATTCATCAATAATTTAATTAACTCATCACCTACAGTATTTCCTTCTGTTTTATATCTTTTTCTCAAATTAAAAAGTTTTTCAATATAATTTCGAAATGGTGAAACTTGATATTTTTTTTCATAAATTATACCATCAGTAATATGTAATATTTTTCCCCCACATCTAACAATTTCTTGTATGTCTACAGAAGTTAATACATCATAACATATACCATTTCTAAACCTGATTACTTTTACATGAGAATTATTATTTTGGTTTTTAACTTTATCTTTTATAGGAACTGGTTGGAAAAACATATCATTCGGATATTGAAACACAACAGAGAATATTCCAGTTTTAGGTCTAAATGTTTGAGTATTAAATTTATATACTATTTCCCGCTCTTCTTCTTGACGAAATTTTCTAGCTGATTCAGCTTTAGGGTATTCTGAATTTTCATCATACATAGCTGATGGATATAAAGATGTTGCATCAAAAGCCATTAGAAATTCATTTTTTTGTTCAAGTAGTTGATTTGAAATTTTCTTACAAATTTCAGTTTTATCTCCTAAATCTCGATACTGTTTCATTAAATCTATTAAATTACTTCCCGGGGACAAAGTCCCACCAGCGTAGCGACCAAGGGACAAAGTCCCCCCAGCGCAGCGACCAGGTAAATACTGTTTTAATATTGGTAACAAGATGCTACAAAATGGCGATATGTATTTTCTTATATTTGCTGAAACTCTTCCACCTTTAACAGATTTTCTCATATAATTTCTAGCCCATAAATCTATATGAGAATGAATATTTATATTGTCATTTTGTACGCTTTTCATCCAACCGTTAAATGTTAAAGCAGAGGATGTCAAATTAGTAGTTATATCTTCACCAACTAAATCTTGCATAACATTATTATATTTGTAGATACAAAAAGCTAAAGAAAGAATATCGTTAACTAAATATGGTCTCCATTCAATTTCTTTTTCTTTATAATTTTCATGTGTTATGTCTCCAATTTCATAATTTAATTTGCACACATTCGTAGGAATTTTAAAATTCTCACACCATTTAGAAAGACTTGTTTTTACATGTTGATAACTACATTTCATTATAATAGTTTGAAGTGGTAATTTACCTGAAGGTGAATCTTTTTTCATATTGTTTTTAAATCTAAGAGATTTTTGAATATATCTACTAACACATTCAGTTGTATAAGGATTTTGTAATGAAGCAGTCAATATTCCTCTTGAAGTTTTAAGAGGCGGTTTAGATAATTTAAAATTAGCTTTTATCGGAAAATAGGAATCAAAACCTGATGAATTGTGAGCTATTAAAGTTACTCTAGAATAATTAAATTTTCCAAGAGTTTTAAAAAATTGATGGATCGGACATACGTCCTCTGGGTTTCCCCCGATCGAACATTCATCATCCTCAGTTCTCGTAAATATTTTCACACAATTTTGAAGTTTATTAAATTCTAATTCAGTTAAATTATTATACTCATTAATCTGTTTTTTAAGTTTTTTAATTTCATCTTCATCTTTTGATCGTTTAATTTTAATCATATCACTTAACAAACGTGTTTCTAATTCTTTCAATCTTTGTTTCGGTAAACAACATATAAATTTATTAAAATTAATAGCTCCTACAGCGTAAGGAATAGGATGAGCTGTTGAACAGTTAGGATCAGGAAAAGTTTCGAGATCCCAAATATATGTTGAACTATAGTCAATTTTTTTCTTTGTTATGATTTTATATGGACGCGTTGTTAGATTTTCATCAGTAACTGTTTTATATATGGGTTTGAAATTATTTTCAATTTCTCTAATAGCTTTTAATTTATGAGATTTATTAATTAAACAATAGTGACCAATTGTTGAACCTGCGTGAAAATAATTGTAATAAACATAATTATGAAGCGTTTCAATTCCTCTAGGATTTAAATGACGATTGGCAGGACTATAATATTGAACACATGCTCCAAAATATTTATTGAATTGAGAAAATTTGCAGTTTGACATTACTCCTGTTCTAGATGTGGCTTTCTCTTTATATAAAAAATTATTAAACATTTCTTTCATCATTTCTCCTTGTTCTTCATTAAAACCTCGTAAAACATTATAACATTTAATAAAACAAAAATCTTCAGAAGGAATATAACAATATTCACCGAAATATTCTTTGATTCTATATTTCATATTAATCCCTGCCCCTCTATGCGATCTTTGTACTAACTTCATTCCAAAATCTTCATATTTAATATTACCTGTAAAAATCCATTCGTTAGCATCGGATTTCTCATCCAGATTCGAAAACCATGTTTCAAATGATTTTTTATTATAGAAGGTTACGTAAAAATTTTGAATTATATTTTCCTGATCTTTAATAACTTTTCCAAGTAAATTAATAATTTTACCATTTGCTAAAAGTTTCCGCATATCATTTACTACATTAATAAAAGATACATTTTCATATTTAATTTCATTTGGATTAAATAAATTACATAAATCATCACCAAGTTCATCCTTAATTCTATCATCAAAAAAGATATCACTAATAGGAGTTTCAAATATTTCTTTTGTTCCACTTTTCTGTTTTTTAGTATTACGTCTAATACTACGCCTAGTACGTTTCTGTTTTTTAATACGTTTACTACGTTTACTATGTTTAATTTGCGCATCAAACTCAGCAGTTTGTTTCTTGATTAATTCATCAATCCTAGACGTTTGTCCGAGAGACATTTCACGATTCATATTTTTTAAAAGAAAAAATGAATTTTTACATAGAACCTCGGTTCCGTTTTTGCATATACACAGGAATATGTAATTGATGTAATGTTTCTAATTCATGTGCTGTTAAATGTTCTTTCTTAACCAACCACCATAAATTATTATACGCCAAAAATACTCGGAAACTTCTTAAACAAAGTGGAAAGTCTTTTGTTTTAACACACGGTTTAATACCATGTTTTGTTTTATAATCTGTAACGAGCGCTACGTATTTATGATGATAATAAAATCTAACTTCTTTCTTCGAATTTACAGGATTTGTAGGATGACGATAATATTTTAAAACTGGTACATGCTCTATCTTATAATCATTCAACATATTTTTTTTATTTTTATTAACAAAAAATTTATAAGAAAAAATTATTCGGTCACTCCGTTCGATCACTCCGTTCGATCACTCCGTTCGATCACTCCGCGAAAATATTTTCTATAACTCTTTCATGAATTTTTTTATCAATATTAATTGTGATAAATCCATAATCTTTTGACCAAGCATTGTTACACGATTGTTTAAATTCATCTTTATTTCTTACGCATAAATCTCTTAACAAATCACTTAAGTTTCTTGCATTTATTTCAAATAGTATAAATATATTTGCATTCTTTCTAATAACACTTCCGTCTAATGAATACATACTTTGTGTTAAATAAAATACACTACAGTTATTATGTCTACCTCTTGTGAAATAATTTCTCTGAACTGACTGATTTCTATCATTAACACAATCATCAAAAATTACACAATGTTTCATTGTTTTATCTAGTTTACTAGGATCTTGCATATTACCACTATCATCTATTAATTGTATTTTTATATGCTTATTTTTATTAGATTCTACTAACTGATTATTTTTTGTTGCTTCTTCACACCACGAACTTATTTCTTCTTCATCTTCAGATTTTTCATATTCTTTGAATAATGAAGCAATTGCTGTTTTTTTAAGATTATTTTCAAATCCATATTTTAAAAATTGATAGACGGGTTGTTCTGCTGTTGTTGTATAAATTATAAGATTGTTATAATCCAAAAAATTTGGAGTCGTTAAAATTTTAAATAATAGATACGTTTTTCCACAACCTGATCTTCCACAAATAACTGACAAAAC
>CAJQUW010001350.1:0-14098 GCA_907163375.1 Prostheceraeus crozeri
CGGCGTACCTTTCTTGTCCATGAATTACAATTGTCTCGGGCATTGATTCCGATGATATCGTTGATTTTTGACCTGATCTAACTTTCTCCACTCTCTTGTTAACAGTGAGTAAGTTGTGATACGCCCTCTGTAGGTAGCACGTGAACGCCGAACATTACGTTTTAGAATACTCCTTCATTTTCTATGGTGATTCAGATCAGGGAGAACGAGCTGGCCAAGTATGTCCTAAGCCCTATTGAGACTTGCATAAGTTAAATCTACTACTCTGTGACACGTTAGCCAAATCATCCATAAATAACCAAGTCGATGGCTCCCAAGTTGATTGTCATTTGGCCAATGTTCATTCGTAAAACATCACATAGCGTTCAGAATTCATGGGTTCTTAGCTGTATCGGAAGTCAGGCGGCATTGGTCCAAATGCCAGCCCAAAGCAGTTGCGTCGTCCTTCCGTCTCAACCCCCCCTGTGTCCCCGTCCCCCCCCCCACTTCCCTGCCGCCTCCTCTCCCCCCCCACGCTCCGTTGCCCGCTCCCCTTACCCCCCCTTCCCACCAACATGAACGGGGCCGATGTAAAAATGGTCTCGGAATGTTCTGATCAGATTTTATCCACTCATCTCAATCGACATCATATCCTTCGACGAACTGATGCCTCATCAGACCAGAGACAACCCGATCCATTGATTTCGCAGTGACAATGATCCTTGCATTTGAGTCGTCTTTTTGTATGCTGATTTGATCATTCGATCTTGAGAGGGCCTTTACAGTCTTGAAATTGACTCAATAAGTCTATATACGATAGTGGATTAGAAATAGACGGTTAGTGCAGCATTAGTTCACGAGAGACTTGGATAACTTTAACCACATATAAAAATTAGGCGTTCTATTACGTTTGGATGTTTTGCGTGGGACGCAGACCTCTTTCCGACTGAGTCGAAAATCATTATGCCATCGATGCAACACTTTGTGTAAGGGGACATTTAGTCGCTTGCTTGTAGCTCGCAAAGAAAAACCCTAGTTCTCTAGCTAAGCTGCCACTTTGCTTTTGTGCTGCGATTGTTTATTGTTCATTTGTGCTTTGTATTGGTTTTCAACGGTAAAGAGATAGATTTCTAGTGGAAAGAATCAGGATCGAGTGCTGCCAACACCACCGCAACGGGGGGGGGGGAAATAAAAAAAAGTCAGGAAGTATGGAAACTGAAAGTCAGCTATCACATGTCAGCAGTTACTTATTGTGATGGAATAATGGTGCTATACTGGCTCAGTATTGACCGATTTTCTTTATTTGGTTTTTGCTTGTTAGCTTTTGGGTTGTAGACAAAAATATTAAGAACAAAGGAAAACGAATGTTGAATTTTTATAAGAGTGAGTATGTTATGTGTAACATTGCTAATGACGATCAATTATTCTACCTATTTTTTTATCTATAACAGGGAAAAAAACTCAATATTCATGACTTGAAATTTCCAACATTGATATTAGTAAGCACAACTGACATATATCAAAATTTCAGAGACAGTCGTGCAGTTTGGCGGAGTTAGACAAAGTTGAAGTTAAGGCGATGTTTAAGGGTGATCATTTTTTATGAAAACATCTGTAGATAATGAGAAATTCTAATAACCGTGAATACTTACTCATTTATTCAAAGACTCCAGTACATTCCTGTGTCCAAAACCGCCGCCATCGTTTAACTGACGTTTCTATGGAAACGCTAGTCTACGACATAGAAATGAAATCAATCAAACCTCTGGAAAGGAGGTTGTAAGTTTATGCATACACAAGAGTGGCCATAAATGAACGCATTTTCATTAGATTAACTTGGTGTCAAACAGCTGAATTTTGGGTTAGAATCGTCCATGTGTAATTATACGCTTTCATTGGTCATTCATTGCCCCAACTTAGTTTCCCCCGGCGGTGCCGCGACCTTGAGTCAATTTCCAATCTAGTCAATTCAGATTTTAAAAATCTATTTTCTATGGTCTACGACATGATGTGGCTTTCAATGTCCATGTTTATCCGTTCTTTACAATTTCTAGTGTCGTATTTTAGCGTAGGACCTTGGAGCGTGTCTTCATTGACACTCCAAGCATAGGACATCCATTTGTAAAATAACCTTGCTTGAATGCTGATTCAGCTGACCAATGATATTAAACCTGTCTTAGTGTTCTGCTATGAAAGCAGTCATCAAAATGCAGGTGATGCTTGACTGATCAAACCAAAGTGTTAACGGAACCCATGACGCGAACTCATATTTAGGGATTAGAATATAACACTCTTGGTCAACATTGTGGTCGTCTGGCTTCGATGCTAACTTTGTATGATTTCAGTTCTGCGGTAGAGATTGTTCATATGAAATAAAGTTATTTTTCGGCTCAGGTTCTTGCTTCGCAGCACTGGAAGTCACAACTATACTCACTGCAGCTCGTAGGAGCGTAGGCTTTTTCTTGAGACGGTATAACGCAAGTTATATCAACTATGTCTGCGCCATGTATTTTTGGCATGTCTAAAAGCTGTGACCAACCGCAGTGTGAACAAGTAACTGAACATTTCAAGCGATCGCGCCTACTATTACACAGAAGGCATGTCGAATTTCTGCAATGCAGGGCTTGTAGTTTAAATCGACTGAAAGTCTTTATCCTTCCTTTATGAGTCGATCACGGTCCTAAACCTATATCCAATTGCGGGTGAGGAGAGGAAGAGGAGGAGAGAGAGATCGAGTGTCAGGTGCAGGATATGAAAGTTACTGGTATTGAGAGGTTCATAGCAAAACTTCTCTATTGAAATGAGTATTTGTTATTGATTTAAAAAGTGGTAGTCGTAATATATAGAAAGTGTTATTTTGTACAGCTTCGAATAAGTAGAGAGTTTCGTTGATAATTTTTGTGTTAAGGTATGATTTGAAACTGCATTTTTCGGTGTGCTTGCTGATTTGTCTGTGGGAGTTGGATATTTAAAATTGCCTGTCATTTGGCTGTGTGTAGTCTACAAAGTGTCATTGAACATCAATTATTCAATTGCCAATTATTTGATCGCAGCAATCAATAGCTTTAACAACCACTGATTTTGTAGAATCAAATGAACAACTGATGTGATGTCAAAAGTTACTTTGTATTTGTATGTCTGTACTGGTATATAGGTTTTAGTTTTGTTGTCCTGTTGCATTATTCCTTTTCTGTCGCACTTTTTATGTGACATTTCTTTTCTTCAGTCCGTTCTCAGAAATGGCAGCGTTCTCAGGTATAAGGGCATTGATCTCTCGCCACCACAAACCACAATGCAAGCTACAATAATGGAGGAGGAAGAAGCGTACAAAGAAGAGTGAGTATGTTATCCATCATTTTGTTGACTGCTTTATCAAGTCAATTTGTCAGCAATCAAAATAGACAGTCTAAAGACACCTGTGAATGGACATGTTGTGGCCAACATTTTGACAGACAAAATGTACACGGTAAACTGTACGATACCAAAGCTACTTACGAAACCGATGTACAAAACGAGAATAACAAAATGTACGAAAGCACTATTGTTCGTGCTCAGACACTACGAAAGCGATTGGCTTTTCTATTGTATTATCTTCATCATCCAATAGGAAAGCCAATCGTTTTCGTAGTGCATGAATATGAACAATAGTGCTTTCGTACATTTGTCATTCTGCATTTGCACATCGGTTTCGTAAGTAGCTTTGGCATACTATACAGTTTACAGAGTAGGGTGTTTTATATAGTCAGTGCCAGATGCCGAGTTGTATTTCATCATTATCAAAGTCGTTGACTTCCACACCGTAAATTCAGCGCATTGGACCACAATCACCATTCAAGTTTTGATGCTTCATACACGCACTACTTTCTTGAATGGGCGGAAAACAGGCCTGTAAATTCAGGTTTCATTTACTAAAGATGAAAAATCAATAGACCAGAGGAATTATCAATACGCCAATATCCTGAAGTAAATCGTATATTGTTGAAGACATAGAGTAAGTACATTAGTAGGCAATGTGTCGAGCTGGCAAAAATTGTCAGCGTGTAGGATGTAGTAAAACATTTCATATCAAAAGAATTCAGATTTTTGCGAAGATAACGTTCTTGCGATCTAAACAAATAGGTTTGATCAATTTTTAGGAAGCTAATTTTCTGACGTTTATTCCGATACTATCGATTTGGTACCTTTATATAAGTAGTACGAAACTTATTGAATATCAAGAGGGATGAAAATAACAGTTCTGTCATCAATAACAATTATCTGTTGACGAAGGGTCAAAACTTATAATGGTTCTGTGATAATTTGTGTCCAGGAACAGCTTGCTTTTGTCATTGCAATTTGACGTAATCATCGTCGATTTTTTAACTGAAATTCTCGCAATTATCAAATTTTCATTAAATTCATTTGTTTGTGTCCTGCAACTTAGCTTTAAATTATATTAAGAGAAAACTTAAATAATTGTTTAATCTATCATTTTCAGAACGAATTTTTTATTGGAAAGTTCCTGTTTGTCGATCTAATGCATGTTATCGCACTTCTGTCACGGAAATTGAAATTACTATTTTTAAAATTCCAATAAGAAATTCAAACAGAAAAGTTTTACTGTAGCTTCAATCGAAAGCTCAGAGGCTGTTGTGACTTGAGCGTTATTTAACCGAAAAATATTGAAACAGCATATTTGACAAAAGCAGAATAAATATTCTGCATCATGTTAGCGATTTGACTTGTCGCAGATTAACACAATTTCTGTTGACAAATCAAATGGCGATGCCATCGTATTTACATTGAGCTGTGATTATCATCGATCTATTTTCCACGTCTACTGCATACTCTGTATGATAAGCATAATACATATAATTGATGGGCATATTCAAGCTGTAAATACGACACTTCAACAAGTTGACTGCTCCCAATCGAAGTTGATGAATTGGAAATGACTGAATTGTAGAGTAAGTACGTATTGTAGATAGAGTGGTCACTCAAAAAACTGTAAAACTTTTTGTATCAAAAGATTCAGTTTTTTCATAGATTGCGCTCCTCAAAACGTTGATCAAAACTGAGTTGCTATACTCTACCTTATGTACTTACTATATGACTCAGGAATTTGTGAATGCACGCATCTCCATTAGGGTCTTGCAGACATGCGCCCGAATCATTTGAATCAAAAGCATCCTTCTCGTGTACCACTCTGAACTATAGACAAACAGCAGCTATTCCATTCTATTCGCATTTTTCAACTGAGGATGCAAACCAATATTCAATTATTTTACATTGTGCTTTTAACTATTTTACATTAATGAGTTGGCAGAGTCTGAATATTCACGATAGAACGGCCGCGGGTTGGGGCCTGATATCTTAAGTTTATATCTCCATTTTCCATGCAAATGCACGTCAACCGATCAGACGATTTAAGAAACAGTTTTTCAACAGATGAGTTCAGTGAATTCTGCAAGTAGATATGATAGTATGCTTGTATTATGTTGTTGTATTCGCATATTATACTTGCTGTGTACTATTTCAAGCACTGCATGTTTTTAGTTCTTGGAAAACATCTGTAACAAACAACAAGATGCATCTCGGAAGTTCGCAAAATAATACAAATTCGTAGCCGAGATTTCTTGGAGTATTTTATAAGTAGATCTCAAGACATTTGTAGCAGTATAATAAAGATATAAGTATCCGTTTGAAATACAATGGAAATTGTCATCAATATTCTTCGCTTCATTTAACGGAATTGTATAAGGCAACTCGAAATCCAATGCTACTGAATTTGCAGACTGTTTACAAGCTGATCAGAAACTTCTGCTTGCGTCTTGACGCTGATTTCTTTCGCTGACAAAGAAAATTACCGTATTTGTTCGATTAATCGCCCTCCCTCGAATAATCGCCCATCGAAAATAGTAAATGTGAAATAAACGCCCACCGTAAGCACCAAATATGAGAATAAAAATATGTACATTGACAATTTCCGTCTGGTCTAAGAGTTTCCAGGAAATTCACTCCCTATATAGCTCCCTCGATGAATAGCGTAATATTTTGGTGAAATTCCAAATTCTAAATATCAAGTCTATAATTTGCTACAAATATCATAAGGTATCATACGTTTAGATTGAAATCTTACAGGAATTCGAAAATTGTTCTAGGATTGTATGCAAACCAAGGTATAGGTAGTTGGTGTTGCATGTCATGGTTATAAAAGTGAGAATTGATACATCAGTAATTCATTTACTACCTGCACACATGTATAAAAATTATGATGATAATTGACAATATTATACAAGTTAGAAATTTCTATAAAAGTGAGAAATCGATAATTGATAATAATCGTCCATCTCGAAAAATCGCCCCTGTACAAAACGAAAAACGCTAATAGACGCCCAGGCGATTAATCGAGCAAATACGGTACGTACTTGAAAATGATAGAATTAGAATTTAAACAAAATGGTGGACTAATTCAGCTAATGAAGCGTCTGCATAATGCACCGAAGGTTCAATGTTCGAAGCTGGAAGGGTTTTTGACCAAGACTTGTAGAAGTCATCAAAATGAGAAGGTTTCCGTGTCGCTGGCTGACTTCGTGCCTTGAACTCGCAAGGACTTGTAATATCCTGCCGTATCATTTGATGAAGCAGTTGGCATTGACTGCACGACGCACATCTCTCCATGATCCTTTCAAAGATTCTCTCACACGAATTGCTTAATAATATTCTTGACCTTTGCGTCAGATAAAAATAAATGGCTTTTTTAGATAACGGACAAGATATCGGTTATTCAAGTGGTTGATAGCTTCGCTGCCATCATTGGTAGTTCTTACATAAGACTGGAATGGATTTTGTAGCATATTAAGAACATTGTTGCACAAAACAAATTTCAGTTTGAATCATGGACTACTATGTGTGCAACGAGAAACAAATCTATTAAAAGGATCAAATCTTTCGTTAAGCTGTCAATCATTTTGTATTCTTTCAGATACGTTCCTGCTCGTGCTTTTCACATGCGTGAATGTTTTACAAGCAAAACTACACTTACTTTTGAAATAACACGAGGATAATTTCTAGAATTTATTTATGCAGTCAAAAATTAACTTTTAATCAAAATTGATTCAAATTGATGCAGGCTTTATTTCACTCAAAAATAACTGGTTTGTTTCAGTAGTTATTATTTCTTAGTTATTTATCAACATATAGTCCTCCTATTGTGTTTTTAGTAACAATACCAATAATTGTTGCCAGTTAGTGAATGAATAATATTAATTATTGACATTTTTATTGTTCATTTTGTTAATGTTTATATCTATTACATTATTGCGAAATTAGATTATCATTTAATTGCGAAATCGAAGAAGTACCATGCATCAAGTTACTTGGTATTATAATTGACAACAATCTCCAATGGTAAGAACACATTAACTACGTGCTAACTAAAGTGAGAAAGCAGATCTACATACTGTATTGCTTAAAGTCAATGCTCCAGCAAGTACACTGTGGACTGTCTATTGCTTAATGCTTCGCTTCGTCGCCAGTTATATCTACCGTGCATGGTGTAATGTATATTTAATGTAGATTTGAAAAATTGTTGACCCTAGAACGGCTGATTTTCAAACTGTTTTCCATTGGAGGCAGAGAAACATTCTCGGACCTTTGCAATGGATTATCCAGTCGACTTGCTGTTAAGGCTCTTGATCCCTTGCACCCACTGCATGTCATCTATGACTACAATTCATCGAGATATTCCCTTTGCCAAGGTCAGAGCCACAGAAAAGTTAAAACAAAAACTCGACGCTTCCAAGACTCATTTGTGAGATTTGTGTGATTCTTAGAGACCTTTAGATGTTCGTATTATAGGTCCATATCATGTTTTATATCATCTTTCAAGTGTCTTGCCACTTCTGAATTTCTATTTCAAGTGCTGAATAAAGCAACGATCATTATTATCATTATTATTACTCTTAACATTTAATTTTAGTTTTTAGCATTTATTCTCATTTATTCTGTTTGTTTATAAATATCACACAGATATTTATTCGAGAATTATCTTAAAATCAATTCATTCTATAAATCAGAAATTGACAACACGCAAACATCTAGACTTCAACTGAATTGATTTTTTCGATGTTTGATTCCAAGAATTGAAAAGACTTCACCACTTTTGTATAAACGATTTCCTAATTCCAAACGCTTTCAATGCGCGCGAAGAATGTCGAATCTTCTCTTACCTAAATGAAAACTTTATTTAAAATGTTATCAAATAGAGAGATAATATATCAGAAGAGAACTTTGTAACTATAAACCTTTACAATACTAAGAATTTTTCCTGTGAGTAGAAAAATGATAGAATGTAACTAATCAATATTCGTGTCTCATGTTCTGTACATTCCTCAGAACTAAATCGCGCATGGATGATCACAGGTATTTATTCAGAATCAGTTAACTCTGATGTATTGCTGAAAGAGTCAACCACAAAGCAATTGCACAGAGTTCACACACACGCAAGTTCGTACCAACAAAGCCCAAGCCCCAATTAGCCCAAATTTCAAGATCCACATACCAGCACCACAATGAGCCAAGGGATACCACCCAAGAGTAGAGCAAGGCAACATATCAAGGAGTCACCAAAGTCCCCCATCCAGGCAACACACAAGAAAGGCAAGACAGCCCACCCAACTACACACAAGATGCAGGAACCCCACATACAAGATACCCCACACCCACACCAACCCCACCCAAGAACAAGCCAAAAGAAACGACCACCTTGAGTTCTGCTACAAGGCACCCAACCCAAGCCACAATGTGTAACAATGAGCACACCAAGACCACAAAAGCCCACAAGCACAATCCCACAATGCCACAAGAGTAAAATGCACGTCACCACCAAGACATCCCACCATAAGAAACCACAGTCCAAGACCTTCGAGGTCCAAGCAATAGTAGACCACAAGCTCACACCAAGCACCCCACAAGAGGCCCCCAACACCAAGCCCAAGCGTGTCACCCACACCAATGTTTCTCCACCCATAGACTACCAAAAGTGCACAAGACACAAAGAAGAGACCAACTAGAGACCCCAATCGCATCCCAATGATCAGTAGTTTACTAATAAGACACACGAATGTTGACCCACAAAGAGCCACACCCCCACCCTCACCGCCCCCACACATATCCCCAAGCCAAATGACCCCAAGCCACCACAATACCAATGACAAAGGATGCACATGGCAAACCAAAGGCACCACTATAAAGTCCCACCCCCCAAGATCCAAGGTCACACACACGCACAAGACCCCCAATCCAAGAGAACACCACACACTCCAAAAACCCGCACCAAAGAACCCACCCCACAAATGAAACCAAGTAGTCATGTTCCCAAGAGCCTATGGTTGCAAGAGTTGCCCCTCCACCACAAGAATTACCCACCCAAGCGCCCAACCACAGCAGAGACAAGAAACAAAGCAAGAAGCTCACCAAGCAACCCTCAAGGATTTCCCACCACCCCAAGTCACCAAGTAATGAAATCTCCCACAAAGAGCATTGAGAGCACCCCCCAAATGAAGGTGCCACCATCCCCCCCATACCACACCACCAAGATGAGCACCCACACACAAATCCCCACCAACCACAACCCCAAACCCCAACCCAAAACCAAGCAACGACGCAACGTCCCCTACCCCCACACCTACAACCACACCCACAAAAGACCATCTCGCCACTCTCATAATTATAACACCCAAGACCTACTCTTCCACTAACACAAACTCAAAAGCAAAAGTCCCCAAAATACGCACCCACAACCCACCCCCACACACACACACCCAACCCAAGTAGAAGGACACAGCCAAGACACCCAAGCCAACCTATGTCACCCACCCAAGTTCACCACAACATCGATTACAAGATTATCACAAAGCAAGAATAGATAATGAACCCCCGCCAAGCCAGTAGATGACAAGAGGCAAGACCCAAATCCATACCCAAGAGGTTAACACCCACCCACCCCAACCCCAC
The DNA here is from genome assembly GCA_907163375.1 of Prostheceraeus crozeri. Classification (NCBI taxonomy): domain Eukaryota; kingdom Metazoa; phylum Platyhelminthes; order Polycladida; family Euryleptidae; genus Prostheceraeus; species Prostheceraeus crozeri. The sequence continues at coordinate 9,976 of CAJQUW010001350.1, forward strand.
CCACAAGCCACTAGCACAATCCAAAAGGCACAACACCATGACAACCAAACCCACCCCCCCCAAAGTACCAACACCCAACATTAACAAGCTACCAAGACGTCCAACCAATTCCCACCACCCAATGTCCCACACCCCACACAATTTCGAGGACACACACACAAGATGCACAGAGGCACCAACAATGTGAGGCCACCAACAATGACAACACACCAGAATCTGAGATCGTCAACACTCTCCAAGACAACCACACACCCATCACCCAAAATGGGGGGGGAGGATGCCACTCAAACAATAGAGTACAAGGCCAACATGAACCAACCCACACCCACTCAAAGGAGTTACATTACACCTACCCACCACACAACAAAGGACCCCCATGGTGCAAGCAGACCCACCACCAAGGAGAACCCAACGAGCCCACCAAGCGTACCCAACACCCACACAATGCGGCCACACAAGCCCACCAAAGCCACCACCCAAAATCCCCCCCACAAGACACCCATAGATTTCATCAACCAGCACAACCCAACCAAAGTCAAGAGCCCCCAAGAAATCAATCACAAAGAACCAAGAAACACAAGACCCACCACCCCAAACGCCCCCATGAAACCCACAACACCCAAGGAATAGGTGTGTGCACAAGATCAATGTACAACATCACAAGTTGCACAAGATAACCAACAATGCACAAGTTAAACCCCCCAATAGGCCCACACCCCAACAAACAAGACAAGCCACCCATCACACAAGACCACAATAGTAGTTAAAGATTCCACACAAGAGCCACACGAAGTAGGTAGACCCCACACACCAAGAGAGGGTCCAATGAGGTCCCACCCACCCCGTAAGGCACAACCAACCACACACAAGGAGATGCCAAGTACAAGAAGGCACCGAAGTCAAGGCACCCATCCCGCACGCCCCCAAGATCACCCAACGCCCACACAACCCAACTGAGTCAGATCACGCACACACAGTCCAACGAGTCACCACACGACCCACACAACAACCTCAAGAGTCCGCAAGAGCCCCCCCAAGAGACCCAATTGACGGATATAAGACCATCCCACAGCCCCACCCCACCCAACCCCAATGCGGGCCAAGACACACAAATGGTAGAGTCCACCACACCACACAACCCCAACGTCAACCAAAGAAGTATGCCACACCCACAAGAAAGAAAGTGGCAAGGAGATCCCAAGGACAACTGAAGACTCAACACACAACAAGCAAAATCCCAAGAGTCCACACTACCCCCCACCACACACAAGGACCCAAAGAAGGCACAAGGCCCCAAAGAACCACAAGCAAGCCCCCAATGCTCCGCACCACACCCAGATTGTGACCACACACCAACGGCAAAGACAAGCCACATCACAGCACATACATGATCAAACCACCTAACATAGAGTTCACAAGCACAAGAGCAATGTGGACAAGAGTTACCCACACACCACCCACACAAAGGTTCAACCCGAAAACACCAACCACAACCACCACACCACAACAACGGACCAAGCACACGCAATGAAACGGTACACACCAACCCCCATCACACAAGAGAGGACCCCCCACCAATCCCCACCACCCACCAAGGCCAATGCGAGTTACCCAATTCAAATCTAAGACCACATCAAGGCCAATAAAGACCACCAACACAACATAGAGTCGGGATTTTCAAAAAATCTTTACAAAATTTTGAGAGGCTTTTAGGAAACTTTAGGAATCTTTGTTGTCGGGGATGATGTTCAACAATTAACATGTTTCACAAATTTATGGAAGAGATTTATCAGTATTAATGGAATCATTGGATACGAGGAAATAGAGGATGACTCATTGATCTATTTCGCTTTAATATCATCCAAGCGAATTATTTTATCATAATTGCGCAACACCAACAATGACCACAGCATTAAAGGATTGTCTTCATTTCGTATTGAAGATTGTAGTTTACCTAGTCATGTCATGTAATTCCATTATCAATCAAAGGCGTAAAAAGTTTGAAATTTCAAGCACTAAATATCAAGACAAGACAAATAGTGATTTCGAAAAGTCACATGCCACTGCAGATGTAGCATGATGTTTATCGAATGAATCAAATTCAACATGATATGGAAAAAAGAATGAAAGAACATATTGTTTTAGAAAATTAACATCAACATTAAAGTACTAAAAATACTCGACATCGTAAGCCTAGTATAAACATAACGTATTCACGTATCTATCGACATGTTTTAAGAGAGGGAGAAAGATAGAGTGAGAGAGAGGTTATATAATCAAGATTATATATGTCATTATGTATATAATATATATGTCATTATGTATATAATGACGTGCTTATTTAATATCATAGCAGCACAATTCTCATTCGTGTAATTTCTTATTTCTATTTGACAATAATCAAACTGAAGTCTCTGCAGATTAAATTGTTTATTGATTTTAAAGTTTAAGACCGATCTTCCTATTTTGTGTGCACACATCAGTCAATGGGACGGCATCGAAATGTCACACACATGCAAACAGAAAAATGAACTGTTTAAGTGAATGATGCTGCACATAATTGGAAATTTATCAGTACTCATACTTATTACAAGTGTGTCTTCTTTTATAAGATAAATGAAGCTTCTAAAACTTTGGCAAAGAAGATTTGAATAAAGGAAACAAAGGTTACTTTTAGTATCAAATTTTCAACCAATCATTCCCGCCAAATGTTGTACTGCAGTTCATGTTAGTATTGATTTATCTGAACGAGATGATTCTTCATGTTAAAGGAGATCTGATTATTTTAGCTTTTCCTTCTTGAGACTGGTTTCTGGTATATGAATGGCACGATTTCAATAAATTTGCCACCTTGTGTTTTCTGAGATCGAGGAAAGTGGATGATTGTGATGCACGAAAGGAAACAATTAACGTTACTGTAGAGATATAGCATTTCTTATTATGTCTGCCAGACAGTGGTGGCAATTAACAGCAGAGTGGCAACCTAGCCGGAGTTTTGGCCTGTTTTTGAACGGTGCAGTTCATAGTCCGGCTCATTTTTAGACTCATAGTCCGATAGACAGAACGATTTCTTTTATGCAACAGAACGAGGCCCAAAAATAAAAACTTTCACTGATTGATGGACACCCTATGCCTAACTACGAATCCTGCACGTCTGCCGAGTTTTAGTGCTGGTCCCTCTTCTTGGACTGACAAGGATCAAAGAAAAAATACATGTGAATCCAATGGGACCATGACTGAAGTTTCGATAAAAGTGAGACTTTTAATGAGATTTTCAAAATTCTTTGTTTATGGTGCTACATGTCTGCACATAAAGAATTTGACCACCTTTAACGCCCCCCCCCCCCCCCCCCCCCCCCCCTCCCCCCCACGCTCTCGCATACATGTAGACAAAAATTATAAAAAAATAACAAGAGACATGACGAGAAGTTACTTGAAGACAGGCTTTAAGATAAATACGATTCACTTAACCAAATAAATAAATAAAAACTCAGATTTAGCGAAAGTATCAGTCTTCTTTCCCTTGGATTTACATGTGTTCTTCTTTGGTCTTGTCTGACAAGAAGAGGAACCAGGTAGAAAGCGACAAACGCGCAACTTCATAACAGCAATAAGTGTACATTCTCGTCCTCATTTTCGTCCTCGTTTCCAGAAGAAACTCGTTCTGGCGGCCGGACTATCGAGCCCGGCCCACAAGTCAATAAACAATTGGCATACAGTTGAAAACATGTACATTGAACAATTAATCTTCATATTTCTAGATTCACTCAAGATACCTTCATGCTCAGAAAAGAAGCACAAGAATATTCATAACCTCATATAAATAGCCAACAACTAAATGTGATTTTTGATGAATAAAGCGTATATAACTAACTATATGTATTCATTTTTGCAAAATGTACGTATTCATAATTCGAAGAATGCAAGTGCGTGCTTGCATTTAAACCGGAATTATGAGTCACGTCCGTAAAGGAGATTTTCACGTTTCCAAGCGCTATACTATATTTGATAAACCATATCTTTTTATTACACAACCCCAGCACCTAAACCGCTAAGGCATCTTAGTTCCTAAACCAGTTGCCTAAAATATAGCATATAAAGCGTATTAGTTTTCTAATGTAGA
>CAJQUW010001351.1:0-28871 GCA_907163375.1 Prostheceraeus crozeri
TTGACGACAAACACGATGGGATGGGTCTCGGAGCTCAATTCCAACATTTTGAAAAAATTTTTTTTTTTTTCATGAAAAAATCCTAAGTGTCGAGACCACCGTAGTGAAAATTTTCGAAAAAATTTTTTGGACGAATTTCAACCTGAAACCTTGATAGAAGTTTGTTTCACATGATTCTGAACAACTTTGGTCTTTTCGACCAATTTGGTCAGTTGAGTCGTTGGGGGGGGCGGTTTTTTCACCGAAACTTCACCGACCCAACTTTTGACGACAAACACGATGGGATGGGTCTCGGAGCTCAATTCCAACATTTTGAAAATTTTTTTTTTTTCATGAAAAAATCCTAAGTGTCGAGACCACCGTAGTGAAAATTTTCGAAAAAATTTTTTGGACGAATTTCAACCTGAAACCTTGATAGAAGTTTGTTTCACATGATTCTGAACAACTTTGGTCTTTTCGACCAATTTGGTCAGTTGAGTCGTTGGGGGGGGGGGGGCGGTTTTTTCACCGAAACTTCACCGACCCAACTTTTGACGACAAACACGATGGGATGGGTCTCGGAGCTCAATTCCAACATTTTGAAAAAAAATTTTTTTTTTTTTCATGAAAAAATCCTAAGTGTCGAGACCACCGTAGTGAAAATTTTCGAAAAAATTTTTTGGACGAATTTCAACCTGAAACCTTGATAGAAGTTTGTTTCACATGATTCTGAACAACTTTGGTCTTTTCGACCAATTTGGTCAGTTGAGTCGTTGGGGGGGCGGTTTTTTCACCGAAACTTCACCGACCCAACTTTTGACGACAAACACGATGGGATGGGTCTCGGAGCTCAATTCCAACATTTTGAAAATTTTTTTTTTTTCATGAAAAAATCCTAAGTGTCGAGACCACCGTAGTGAAAATTTTCGAAAAAATTTTTTGGACGAATTTCAACCTGAAACCTTGATAGAAGTTTGTTTCACATGATTCTGAACAACTTTGGTCTTTTCGACCAATTTAGTCAGTTGAGTCGTTGGGGGGGGGGGGCGGTTTTTTCACCGACACTTCACCGACCCAACTTTTGACGACAAACACGATGGGATGGGTCTCGGAGCTCAATTCCAACATTTTGAAATTTTTTTTTTTTTCATGAAAAAATCCTAAGTGTCGAGACCACCGTAGTGAAAATTTTCGAAAAAATTTTTTGGACGAATTTCAACCTGAAACCTTGATAGAAGTTTGTTTCACATGATTCTGAACAACTTTGGTCTTTTCGACCAATTTAGTCAGTTGAGTCGTTGGGGGGGGGGGGGCGGTTTTCTCCTCACGGACCCATTCCTCCCAACACATCCTTGGCCATGTCCCTCACACTGCATTTCACATTTTGCACTTGCAGCCGCCTGATGACTCCGCCTTTCACCATTTGCACTTGCGTTCAGCCTGATGACTCAGCATTTCACATTTTGCACTTGCGTCCGCCTGATGACTCAGCATTTCACAATTTGCACTTGAATTTGCAATGTGCTTACTACTTTTAACTGTGTCACTTTGCTAGAAGTGCAAACTGAATCAAAATAATGGCACATGCAGGAACTTATTAAGTGGGCAAAAAGAAATTTTCAATACCTTACAGAGATAGGAAAAATAGTCGTGCGTCGCTTGCGGATTGCTCTGAATTCCTTCAAAATGCTCCGATCGCCACGATTCCTTCAGTTTCGAAGAATTCAGATCATTGCGCAAAAGTTTTCTCGATAATGTTGGGCCCTCCGATCATTTTAAAAAAAAGTTGGCAGGCGCATGAAAAAACGTTCACAAACTTCTCTGTAGAACTTGACATCGTCTGTGTCTCTTTGCTGTGTGATCCGGCTGATAACAGTCACTGAAACTTTGCACAATTTGGCGTGTTTAATGTTGAACTAGCTGCTCATTGTTCGATTGCTATGGTATTTAGTCAAGAGATTGTGCCATTTCAATAACGTTACATGTTCCAATGTTTCCTTTCTAGTCAAGCGGAAGAAGAGACGACCTGTCTAATTCTGTGATGACCCTCGTTAACATCACGAACAAATTCTCGAACAACTTGTTGGGTCATTATCAGCGTTTGTGGCACAGAATTAGACAGCTCGTCTCTTGTTCTGTTTGACTAGAAGGGAAGCATTGGAACATGCAACGCAAATGAAATGGCACAATCTCCTGACTAAATACCATAGCAATCGAACAATGAGCAGCCAGTTCAACATTAAACACGCCAAATTATGCAAAGTTTCAGTGACTGTTATCAACCGGATCACACAGCAAAGAGACGTAGTCGATGTCAAGTTCTACAGAGAAGTTTGTGAACGTTTTTTCGTGCGCCTGCTAACTTTTTTGAAAATGATCGGAGGGACCAATATTATCGAGAAAACTTATGCGCAATGATCTGAATTCTTCGAATCTGAAGGAGTCGTGGCGATCGGAGCATTTTGAAGGAATTCAGAGCAATCCGCAAGCGACGCACGACTATTTTTCCTATCTCTGTAAGGCATTAAAAATTTCTTTTTGCCCACTTATCAAGTTCCTGCATGTGCCATCTGTTTGAATCAGTTTGCACTTCTAGCAAAGTGATGCGCTTAAACAATCTAATTCTGTGGCTTCTGGAGATGTACATTGCAGGCGCTGCATCAGTGTCAAACCCATATGGTGGCATACCGCACGGAATCTTTTGTTTCAATTCAGTCCATGATATCTTTGCTTCGTCCATTTGATCCAAAAACTTATTACTAGCACTTTTCCCTTTGCAAATGTACTCGGAATTTCTTTTTACGATTTCTGAAGCTCGTGCATGATTCTGGTGATTGACTTTTACTGATTAATTACTTTCTCAATTTTCTGTATTTTCAAGTGTTTCCTTCAGGCTGTTATCTGTTATTGATTGTTTCTAGTGGACATCATTGTTAATTTCACGAAAATCTAATATAGCATCCTTACTGCAAAAATCGGGAAAAGTATCTGTTCCGAAAACACTTTCGGGACGCCGTAGCAATGTGCCCTAGCCGTTACTATTCCGGTAAAACCGGTTCATAGTCACACTGGTTACCTAAAGATCTCAATCTCAGGGATGAGCTCGATCCCTAATCCCGGTACTCTGCATTTTGCCAATGTTCAAAGTCAAATTGGTCACACTTTCAGGTATTATTAGCTTGCTTTAATAAGTGACAGGCTCGATATCAACACTCGACGTTTAATCGAAAGCCTTATCAGTCGGTTAAAAAGTAACATTGAAGATAATATTGAAGTGTGAAGAGCCTGTTGTTGTGCGCGGATATGTGGAACTTTGGATAGAACATAGCTTCTTTGTGAAAATTACTCACTGAAACTTGACCGTGCGATCCCGTGGTTGGAATCCTTAATTACGATGCCATCCAATGAATAGACAAACATGAACCGCACGCGAGCCTCTGCAGTCGATCTGGTGAGAAAAAGGTCATTCTTCAACAATGGTCTCTGTGCACTTAAGCGGTCATGAGAAAATGTTGATAGATTAGATTTCCGGTATTAATATTAAACACGACTTCATATGAGCTCGTAAAGGGCCTTAAATTCATCATATAGGAAAATTGATTCCAGGTTTAACTTTCCACTTAGGAATTGTGGATTTGACAGTGATGACCCTCCTTTTTGGTCTTATATGTATGACATCTCTGCAAACGTAAATTTACAAACTTGAATTTCATTTCTTTGAATTTATGTCTAATACTTTCTGAAATTCCTAATACATCGGTGAGACGATGGAAGTTTTGTATCGATTTGAGTTTCAACGGTACGCTCGGAGTTCCCGGCACTCGTTACAGATGCAGATCGGTGGTGGCTGGAGAAAAACTGAAGCGGTGAGGAAGAATTGATGCAGTGTGAGGTCAGTGATGAAGAGAAAGTCGTGAGAAGTCTAGCAGATGTCTATGATAACTCCCATCGCGCCCGTTGAAGCCTCTCACGTGGCTTGAAGACATATGTAGGGAATTATATGCTTCCGAGTTCGTTTAAAAACGTCTGGAACGAATTGCGTGACTGATGTAATCCTTTCACCATCGTGTGCTCATTGAAGAAAGTCCCGAAGTAGCGATGCAAATGTCTTGGCACGATCAACATTCGCCAATTAGCGATGATCCGAAATCCATGACCCAACGGGACAAACAGAGACAGGAAGTTTGGCGACTGATGACTTCCGAGAAAATTTCTGACAATTTGCAGAAGACTTCTGTCTGGATTCAACTCACTGCTATTTTCCGCTCAGTTGGCCAACAAATTTCCTCATTTCTTCATTCTTATCTCGGCTGCACATCGCAGTCATGTGCGCAGTTTCAGTTTGTCATCATTAAGACACAAACGCCAGAAAATATATCTTATCAAGTGAATCTTTAGACAAATATCATTCAATCCTTTATTGAATTTAGATTTTGAAATATTCAGGCTTCATTGACCGGCTAATATAGCCAGAAACAAGTGTCCACTGTCCTCTGGCAATTTGAAGAATTATTCAACAACTAACTGCACTTTGATGGCTTTGATATTGTTGTACCTTTACCGGAAAGAGAGTTATAACCGGTATTGGATATTCAGATGGTACTATGGATATAACGAAGACTATGTACATCGTTGGAAAGTTCGATGAGAGGAGCAATAAATTCTCAAGGAAGCGGAATGCAGCATTTTATTTACATATCACTGCGGAGTCACTCTAGAACAATACCTGTAGACCATTGAGCAATAGATATTCACTGGGGAGCGGAACGTAGAACTGCAGATATCTATTGCAGGACGGGACATTGGACAATAGATATTCACTACGGAGCGGAACGTAGAACTGCAGATATCTATTGCAGGACGGGACATTGGACAATAGTTATTCACTGCGGAACGGAACGTGGAACTGCAGATATCTATTGCAGGACGGGACATTGGACAATAGTTATTCACTGCGGAACGGAGCGTAGAACTGCAGATATCTATTGCAGGACGGGACATTGGACAATAGATATTCACTGCGGAGCGGAACGTAGAACTGCAGATATCTATTGCAGGACGGGACATTGGATAATAGATATTCACTGCGGAGCGGAACGTGGAACTGTAGATATCCATTGCAGGACGGGACATTGGACAGTAGATATTCACTGCGGAGCGGAACGTGGAACTGTAGATATCCATTGCAGGACGGGACATTGGACAATAGTTATTCACTGCGGAGCGGAACGTAGAGCGCTAGATTTTAGTTGTAAAGCGGAGCATTGAGCAATGGACAGTCGTTGCAGAACGGAACGTAGAGCTGTAGAGATGCATTGCAGAGCGGAATGTAGAAACAAAATATCCATAAATAGATAATATAATACTTCTATTAATCGTTAGTAGTGTGTAGTAGTGGAATCTTCAGAAATAATATTCAAAACGTATTTTTTGCACGCATTTGTGATTATAGAAGACATTCGTGATTACTTTGACCAAAATTTCTTACTCTTTATGTCTTGATTATTGTAGAAAATTCAGTCCTCTAAATTCAGCTGGAATACTCGAGGTTGACTATTGTCTCTTGGAAATTGAATTGTCAGCTTCGAAGTCGTAAAGTAGGTATATACTATAGTGTACACAGTTAATTCAAAGCAACATCAGCATGCAGTAAAGAAATCTTGCGCCAAAAGTTCAGTTTTTTACGAACATTGTGCTCCTTAGGTATGAATGAATTTTTGGAAAAATTCATAGGCAAATTTTGCATTTTATTCCTGCGTTAACATGATCTCTATGCGATATCAAGCATTTCAGTGAAAATTTCGCTACAACTGGTTTCGCTACATTTTTTGTTATTTCGTTGCCTAAACAACATTGAAAACGAGATCAAGGTGAAACATCGTGTTCAGGATGAAGTTTTAAAACTGTTTTATTGTATCTGAAATTAATCTGCTACTGCGTGAAACATCACTCGCAATAGTGACATGACAAGTGTGTAAGACTGCTGTCTTCTTTTCTCATTGGTATTTGTGACCACAAACTTTTTCTTTGGCTGAATATTTCAACATATTTTCCATTTAATTATTGTCAACTTTCACCTGATTCCTCTTTGTTTCTTCCCTTCTGTACCCGACAAAACAATTTGATGTGGGAAAGTGAACGCGTTGACGCACAATTTCCCATCCAAACAAGTGCTGGCTAATTCTTTGCACGCCATCATTTTGTTTCGATGCATTGCGCCATTATTGTTTTTAATTCCTTCGATTTTCCATCAAATTGTTTCTCCGCGGTTGACAAAGCGCCGTATTTTCGGGCTAATCTGTTTCTCCTCGCGTCATCGCGTGCCTGCGACAGGATTCGATACGGGTGCACTGATGAGTGACAGTAGGAATCAGTTAATGTTTCCCGCATACCATCGCAGGGATAGACATTTTATTTGTCCGTTGTCGCCGATGTACTCATGGTATAAGGACTTTCAGCTGCTCAACACGTGCCTGAGACCGGTGTCTGCAAGTCATGTGCTGTCTGAGGCAGGTCAAAGGTGACATCATCGCAGAGACTTGAGGAAGAATGCTAAAGAATAGAATTAGTAATATTCCGATAACCTCGGGGTGGAATTACATTCCCTTATGCCGGGATTCGCTGGTGGTCTGAAGTTTATGACACAATAGATTAGGTACCTGAGTCAGTTGAATCTCTCTGGCTGAGTCGGAGATGATCCTGCGGACAGATCGCCAGCCAGCAGGGAACGTTATATGTTTTGCAAGGTTAAATCAAGTTTAACCATGTTTTGTAAATATTTCTGAATAAGAAAGCTTCTGAAGCCTAGAGATCAACATGGACTCCCCACAGAATTAGATTCATCTGCGCGTGGCTTCGGTTTCCCAGAAAGGAAGGGTTATATGTAGCCTTAATATCGAAATGGCGCATCACAGAATTAGACAACTTGCTCCTTCTCGAATGGATAATTCGTGTATCGCTTGCTATTGGAAATGGCAAACAATAAGCTGTCAGCAGTGGACACCAGAGCAAGTGAAAGATGCGTGCGTGCTGTGACGTCACTTCCCACACACCAAAACACACATCGCTGTCGTGGCTAACATTCGATTGTATACACTATACAGTGAGAAATGCTGAGAAGACGATGGTGGAATCATCAAGTGAACTAATTTTCGCACGCCTGCTACTTTTTTAAATAATGATCGGAATGGCCAACATTATGTAGAAACCTTGTGGGCAATGATCTGAATTTTTCGAATCTGAAGGAATTTTGGCAATCGAAGCACTTTGCTGGAACTCACATTAATCCGCAACCGACGCACGACTTTTTTTGCTATCTCTGTAAGGTATAAGGAATTCCTTTTTCCCCACTTAATAGCTTCCTCGATTAGCCGTCGATCTCGTATTAATCACACTTCTAGCAAACCGAAGCAGATAAACAAAATATTTAATTCTGTGGGTATAACTAAATCCAGTAACTTATTGTCTAATCATGAATTCTATTTTACTATTCGGTGTAGCACCTTTCCCTCATGTTTATAATAATTGGGTTCTTGAAACTTTGTAATGGATGTTTTTTGTGTTCTCCTAATCTCCACTGAGAGAAGATGATTTTTAGCATCATCCACCTGTGGAGTGCACCTGTAGATGTGTTTCGGTGTTCCTCCTTATTGTATTCAGTTTATCCATTATCAAATTAAATAGCCTTTCCGACTTAAGCATTGTCCTCGGAGAGCTTCATACCCTACATCCTATAATGCCAAATTTTTAACTAAATTAAATTGAAAAAATATATCAATACTGAAAACCGTGCCGAAAGACACCTCTGTCTAAATCAGAAAGTCTGGCCACACTAAGTCAAGTGCGAATGCCAATTTCAGTATGCTAAATCCACAGAATAAGACCAGTCGTCTCTTCTTCTGTTTGACTAGAAAGGAAGCATTGGAACATGTAATGCCCCATGAAATGGCACAATCTGCTGACATGACACCATAGAAACAGAACAATAAGCAGCCAGATCAACATTAAGCACGCCAAATTGTGCAGAGTTTCAGTGACTATTTTCAACCGGATCAGACAGCAAAGAGACAAATGATATAAAGTTCTACAGAGAAGTTTTTTCGTGGCCTGCTAGCTTCTTTTCATAATGATTGGACGGACCAACACTTTAAGCGTACAACATAATGATTGCACGGTGAAAGCTTTAGCGCGATCGTGGCGACGGAATCGTGGCGATCGGAGCATTTTGAAGGAATTCACAGCAATCCGCAAGCGACGCACGACTATTTTTCCTATCTCTGCGAGGTATTAAAAATTTCCTTTTGTCCACTTATTAAGTTCCTGCATGTGTCATCGCTTTAAATCAGCTTCCACTTCTAACAAAGGTACATGCTTAAACAATCTAATTCTGTGGCTAAGCCAGGCTTGTTGGTAATCATTCTTTAAGTGTCATTGCAGCACTCGAGCTTGCACATGTTTCGACAACCATCAGCTGTCTCATATTAATTCTATATCTAGATACCTGTTGTCACTCATTTTCCTAGCTCGTCTTACTCACTTGTCTTGTTGGTTTCTAAGCTTCAGGGTGGGGCAGTTCATATCCCTTCGACGTATTCAATTCCAAACAAAGAAGAAATAATTGTGCAGTGCAAATTCTCAGCGGTACGTCGGCTATGGGATGAAAATTGCTTCTATCTTTCTCATTTCCTGAGAATCTGCATAACTGGAGGCGTTGTATTAACCCCGCCCTCTATTCTCACAATTATCTTACACCTTGAGCAGTTTATGAGCGGCGGTTTTGTCTGAGACACTGCGGGTTAGCAGAACTGGAATTCCTCTTTCGTAGATGAAGATGAAAAGTGTTTGGTGTCCTCCTGGGTAATCCGAGAGCCGATTCCTCAGGGCACTGGGGTGGAAGGCAGCGGAATATTCGTTAATTCTCTTCTGATTCCTATTCACTTTATTAAATAACACTCTTTCCCATTCCCTGATTGAGAAAATGTCATTTTGTATCATTCAGGTGTTAATTTATTGTCATGTGAATTGAAATGCGACTTCCATTATGTGTTATCAGTTACAACGTTCCGTGAAATGTCTAACATCCATCCTCTCTCCGTCATATCTTTGCTAGCTATAGGGAACAAGGAATTGTTGGTCTATCTTTGCTTCTTGGACCGCAGTGTGACCATTGCTGGTTTTAGATTCCTCTCTGAAATACATGCATGCTGAAAATATAATGTCTTAGTCTCAAATGAAATATGAGAAGCATTTGGGCCCTTTAATCATTTTGTAGAGGAAAAATAGCGCACAGTTCATTGCGAAGTTTTATTCTAGAGGTCCTTTCGGCCGGTCTCGTCAGTGGAAAACCCGGAATGAGATACAATTAAAAGTCAAGACATAAAGAGCAAGCTAAGTGTGAACACATTTTACCATGGCAAGAGAAGGTCAATCAGTAGATCCTTCTGCTTGCAGACATCTGGCTTGTGACCACAGAATTAGACAGGTCTACTCTTCCTCTGTTTGACTAGAAAGGAAACACTGGAACATGTGACGTTAATGAAATGGCACAATCTGCTGACATAATACCATAGCAATCGAACAATAAGCAGCCAGTTCAACATGAAACATCTCAATTGTGTGACGTTTCAGTGACTGCCATCAACCGGATCACACAGCAGAGACACAGACGATGTCAAGTTCTACAGAGAAGTTTGTGAGCGTTTTTTCGTGCGCCTGCTAACTTTTTTAGCAAATAATTGGAGGGCCCAACATTATCGAGAAAACTTTTGCGCAATGATCTGAATTCTTCGAATCTGAAGGAGTCGTGGCGATCGGAGCATTTTGGAGGAATTCAGAGCAATCCGCAAGCGACGCACGACTATTTTTCCTATCTCTGCAAGGTATTAAAAAATTCTTTTTGACTTATTAAGTTCCTGCATGTGCCATCTCTTTGAATCAGTTTGCACTTCTAGCAAAGTGATACGATTAAACAATCTAATTATGTGCTTGTAACGCTGAACATGCATAGCTTCTGAAATTCGCAGCAAGCGATCATGATGTGCTTTACACACAATGGAAAATTTGTCCAACAAACTCTCACGATCACAAGAACAAAGAATCACGTGATCTGTAATGGCAGACCGGCTGACGCCAGTGCGACGAACTACAAGGCCCCTTTGGCACGTGTTCACGTGCTCTGACTGAAAGGCGCCTGCTCGTTCTACCAAGGTAGACTGACCCGCAATCACAAAGGAAACGGTACACAACTGAGGACGAGTAGACAGCAGGCAGAGGATCTTAGGAGATCGCATGAATACAAGTGAAATCAATGAGATCAACGAATCAATAAAATCAAATGAAATACATGAAAGCATAGACGCGAAATGTTCAACACGATGAGATGAATTGAAATTTTGTGCATATGAAGACTACTCTGGTTCTCATCAATTGATTTGACAAATGACAATTTTAAACATGAAAATATTCACATGATCGACATAATTTGCAGTTAAAACAACACGAAAAAGTGCCAGAAATGCTACTAAATGCATATATTCCACCCTGATTTTGCTTGACTTTTTGAATTTGCTTGACTAAACTCGCTGATACAGATTCTACAAATTGCAATTTAAAATTTTCACTCATGTCCTCTGAAAATATCATCGATTCGTGAAATAGCACCAAATCAATGTTATGGTACTGTACTATAGGCCTAACTTACTAAATCTCCTGAAAAATATGTAAGCTGCAGTATTTTAGGAAGTTAATTTCAACGCAAGAGAAAAGGCAAATGTAAAAAAATGCAAGATTGAGGGAGAGATCATTGGAAGTAGTATGAATTCAACATTAAAAATGTGAATTTCTATGCAATTTTCGCGCTTGCATAAATTCTGTTGTGACAACAATGCGTTCTGCCACAGCCTCAGTCGGTGGTTGAAAAATGAAAGAAGAGAATCTAAGCAATCTCTCAATCAATCAAAAGACGAGCTCGCACTTCTATCCTTTACACTCCTGTATACCGTCAGCGTAGCCTAGTGAAGAAGAGGCGATCTCGTCTCCACTGTGGACTTCGGCTCAGTTCCTATGGGTCAAACGAGGTTGTCGGGGAATCAGGGGTATTGGTGTGTTTGTTATATTGACTTAGTAGTTGTCATTCTCTCGACCCATTCATTGTAATTACGACATGGACCATTGTTGTCCATAGATTTTGATTCTATGAAGCATGGGCCCTAAAACATAGTGTATCATGGATAGTTGCGTATCGTCCAGTCACCCAACAGTTAATAGCAACCGACGCTTTATCTCCTAATTTAGGTCCAGAGTAGCGAGGATTGAGTGTATTTTGCAGAGGAGGACGTACGTGTGTATTTGACAAAAGGTGCTTGTTGTTTTCATTGTTCTTAAGTAGAAACTTGGATGGCCATCTGTCAGTTTTGACGATGTCAAATTTTATTAAGATTTAATTTGTGCTTTCATTGCTTTATACAATCCTCATGTCGTAAAATATGTCATAAAAACTGCTGGTATATCTCCATCATCTGCATTATTTGATAATGTGTATACCATCAGAAATTGAGCACTTGAAATAAAGCATCAAATCAAAAGACATTCAAATCAGTATAATGACGACAAAATAGGCAATATCAAAAACTGCAGAAATACGATATTCCAGTCATGCATAATTGGTTCTAAAAATGCACTAAGGAATTACGATTTAATTCTCTACCTTGCTTTGTGCCATTTCCCTATTAGACTGCAGCATTTCAGAAATAAGAGTTTTAGTGTTCCTTTGACCTGCTTTTAACGCTTCAATGAGTCATTCATATGCTAACCACAACAGACGTCAGCTGTTCATTGTAATAACACATGCATAAACAGATGTGATTTCTATATCAAAGAACATTTAATTCTGAGAATCTTTGCGGCTGTCATAAATGCTCACTGACCTGCACTTATGAACTCTGCCTCAACCCAAATTACTGCGGCGAAGGGGTGTCCAGCCTGCATGTTGTGGTTTTGAAGTTTGAGACATGTCATGTGGGTTGAGCTACGTGAACTTTTAGGTTATGGAATTTTTCACCAAATCAGTTGACTTTACAAGCCCAAGTTCGAACCGACCATATTAATTGAAATGTCCATCATTACTTTCTGAATATTCCTAATTCTTCATTTGCTTTCCATTAATGCTACGAAGTATTTCTTCTCAATATCCTGTTTATCATGATAATAGGCTCATGTTATGTATGCTTAAAATGTAATATTAACTTGGCTACATTTCTTCGTCTTCTGCAAGAATAATGCCAGAAACATAAGCGCCACTGGGCAGCAAATAGGAGTCTAATAAAGGAGCCGAAGGTTTGGCGGTTAGTACGTCTAAGGGATCCGCTTTTCCGAATGCATGATGTGGTTCTCCACGTACCCGGACAGACCGTTGAGAGAATCGAAAATTTCTTCGGGTACTCATAAGTACCCGAAGAAATTTTCGATTCTCTCAACGATCCGCTTTTCGTTTAGATAGTAGCTTTCTTCATAGAATGATATCTGTTTCATGAATGCTCGAGACAGCATGGTGTGGTCTAAAGTCATCATGCTCATTGTAAATACACTATTTGCTGACAACTGTTGCTCTGCGTCAGAACTGTCCATACCTAAGTGTATGTCGCGTTTTGATGCCTCAAGCATTCATGATTCAGATGATTTGATGAAGACTGCTGCTATACATTGCGAGACGCAATTCCTTTTAGATGTTCTTCTTAGGCCACTTCATCAACAGATGTCTGACATACTTTTGGTGCCATACTCAGACACCCATGCTCTAATCACCAACAACAAGGATTAGATTTAGTAACTTTCCAGAAGGTTGAAACCCTGGGCATCTGATTCATCATGTATGCTTTCTTCTTTTCATATTCTGAGTTTCCCCTGCTTGTGCGCAGAGAGATGGAATGAAATAAACTGTATTTCAAGATAATTTAGTCCCGTCATATCAAGGGGAGTTAACTCTTATGTCTGTGTATGATTATTGAACTCCAAATGAGAATTTTTTATTGTTTGCACTTAGTCGGTGATGTGAAATTCACTTGGCGCTTTGTTACTTGTTTATTGTATGGCTTTCAACTGCCAACAAATAATTTTCGGCGCGGTTGATCTCTTGAACGTTGTATAAACTGTCCGCGTATTGAAATCGGCCAAGACTAGAAACCGTTCAGATAGGAAAATAGCGGCGACTCCCGATTCATCTGGCCTGTTTAAAGAAGATCGCAGGGAGTTTTGAAAGTATTTCAGGGGATTGAAGATGACCTAAGATTCCTTTCGGCCTTCGATAACAAGCTCAAAGACTGCACACTTTGATCATTGTATCTTGTAGATTGACACTGTTTACCCTAAAGGAACCACACCAACACGAATTCTACTGGTCAACGATCTGTTGCCGTATTGTGTTGTGCAAATTACATTCAAGTATTACTTACATGGCAAGTACAACTTACGGAAGTGTCACTTGAAACTCACTTGTCAAGTCGTATCGAACAACAAACACCAACGTGAGTCGAACTTTAAGAGTGGAATTCCCTAAATGGAAATAGCAAGCACCGTAGTCACTGGTAACTGTGTGTGATTTCAACAGTGTTCGACCAATCGGATACTTATGTCTACATACATCTCATGCAAGAGCAACTTGTAGCGATATTGATTAAATACGTAGAGTACGGCGTAAAACTTAGTTGTTCGTCACGTTTGGAAGTCTTATGATTCTGTACATGATGTCTACTTCAACTGCGAAACAACCGCCCATGAATGACCAACAGTGTTTATTTATAGTTGAAAGCTTTGAACGTCGCAAGGATATTTTCTACAATAAGAGCAATCGAGCTAATGCATCGAAGTTGAAAAGGACTGCATGGACAGAAATAGCGGAGGAATTTAATAACAAATTTCCTCTGAATCATCGTGACTGGCTAGGAGTGAAGAAGAAATGGGAAAATATGGTCTCAATTGCAAAGAAATGGTCATCAAATGTTCGAAGATCCCGTAAACAAACTGGCGGCGGTCCACCTATTCCTGATCCTCCATCGTACATCAAAGCCATCTCAGATATGTTGGGAGGTAGTGAGGCTTTCACAGGAGTTGGGGCTCCTATCGAGAGCGCAGCTGAACCAGTGACAGACGATCAAATAGTCGAACCAACAGATTCATCAGTTCACCTCGATGAATTTCCGACAAAATCTTCATCCCCTAAGTGTGATACTAATTTTATTGAAATCTCGGATAAGCGCCAAAAGCGAGTCCTGAATCGAAGGAGAGATGAAAATACTGTAGAAAACCTGAATAAGGATGTTCTCAATCTAGAGAAGGAAAAGCTTGGGCTGGAGGTCAAGAAGTTGCGATTGGAAATAAGCTACTTGGAAACCAAACGTCTGCGCTCAACTCAACAGGAAGTAAACCCCGATGCTACAAGTTTTATTAATATGGATACTGATACGGTCGTGTTCTATGATTCAACCAATGAGCGCAGAAGTATGTGATTTTCATACTTTCTATTAGTTTTATAGTTCGTTTTAATAAAACAAATGTTAATATTTGTTAGCATTAATATTTGTTTTGTTTTGAACTAAATAATATTATGTGATCACATCAGAATCTCTTAACACACATTGAAAAGATAAAACAGAAACATTATTGATTGATTGTTTATTCACATTCGCTTTATTAGGCCTATGGTCTTTATTAAACAACATAGACATTGATAAGCATTTTCTATCTTTTAAAGACTTATATTACAATAATTATCGTTGTTCAAAGAATAACTGAACCACGCGATCTCTAGAATGTTTTCCATCTCTAAAATGAGATAGCGTTTCTGACTGATTCACAAAGGATGAATCACTTTCGGGTAAAAACTCTTCAGGTCGGGAATCATCAAATGAGTCGGGCTGGTGTCGATCTTTTGCAATATTATGCAAAATAAATGAAGCAGTTATTGCTATTTTGGCACGTTCAGGAGTTGTTCTATACCCTTCTGAAAGACCTCGGAAACACCGCTTACACTGGCCAAAGGCTTGCTCTTTAACAACTCTTCCTCTCCTTTGGTGATAGTTAACACTTCTCTGACCTGCCGTCTCGGGACGAAGGAAAGGTACCAATAACCACGTTTTGCCATTACCATAACCACTATCTCCAAGATGTATAAAATTATTTCGTCCCGATTCCATATCAAAATAAAGTTGACTCTGTTTCAGTATAAAAGAATCATGTGTGCTACCAGGCCAAAATAAATACAAATGAATAAACTTGTAATTTTGGTCACACACTGCTTGAATATTGAAAGACGTAAATCCTTTGCGGTTCATGAATGAATGTTCCTGGCTGTCTGAAACGAATGTGCGAACATGTGTACAGTCCAAAGCCCCAGCTATTCCAGAAATTCTTGTCAAATGCTTGAAGGCACTTTGAGTACGTTGTAAATCGATACCGGACGGTAGGACAATAAATGAATTCAAATCATTTGCGATAACTTTCAAAACTTTCCATGTCACAGCACATACCGTTGATTGAGAACATCCAAAAATATCACCGATGACTTGCTGTAACGAATTGCTAGCCATAAATCTCAGAGTCAGGAGAATTTTGATTTCTGTTGGGATCGGATGACAGTATGCTTTGGATTCGCAAAATTTGCCGAAGCGTTCACAAAGAAACTTCACTGAATGTTTATCAAATCTAAATCGTTGATAGAATTCATGATCGTTGTAGAGGTCAAAGGGATTATTACGATCTCGGAAAACTCGTTCTCTTGAGATCGACCGCCGCATATCATACAACAGAATTTGTCTTGACATTGTTGTTGTTCAAAGCGTCAGAAGAAATGAGTGAACTGTAAAAGTCTATCACCACTTTATGTATCATAATGTCTTGTTAGGGAGGTCGAGACTCACCTTACGAAGTAGTACTTACGAGATAGTAATACTTACACTTCGGCCGTAATACACGATAAGACTAACCATAAATACCTACAAGTAATACTTACAGGCAAGTAATACTTGCCTGTTAGATGGAGTACAAGATACGGCAACTGATCCCGCTATTTATAACTTGCCAAAATTGCGGAATTATTGTTGCTGAAAACTTAAATGAGTTCCTCAATAATTGATGATGAGGTGATGCCACAACGCAGAGGTAAAGAGGAACCTCCACCAGTTTTGAAGCTTTATCAAGGCTTACGACATTACAACAGGCTGCTTGGGATTTGCTCCAAGTATTGCGTCAACATTACATGCATATCCTCTTATTCTTACTAGATGCTAAGCTTTGGCATGCATTTATGTAGACTTGGTATGAGACTTGGAAACAAACACTACCTCACACCAAGACGAGTAGGTTACGTCTGGTGCTCTTGGATTAGATCAAATGTACGAATGCTACGAATGCTTCATTATTAAAAGTAGAAAAGACTGTCGAGTGCATATCCTTCTTCAAGACCACACCTTCAACGGTTTCGATAACAGAATGTTATTTTTATCAAATCTCAGCAGATGTAGCCACCACGAGACATGTTTTGGCCTGTTGGGCCTCATCAGTCGTGGGGAGATTTGAACCAGCGACGTTGGAGCTAGAGGACGTGCAACCATACCCTCTAACCACAAGGCCACCGAAACATCAGTTGAGAGCGTGAATTAGCCAGGAAGGCACTGCTTTAACGCAGGCATGTGGATAGGACTGCATTCTGCAATCACTTAATACCGCATCCGAGATTGAGGCGCTTCACGCAGGTGCTACTCATTACATGTTAAGGCAAGTAACCTGGCAATCGATAAATTTATCAATTGCCAGGTTACTTGTGTTAAAATGTTATTCATTGAATTTCCCATCGATGTAAAAAGTCCTTATATAAAGAATTGCTGAAATCAGAAGTCCAGGTTGAATCTCACTTCACAAGCGCTGTCTCACTCATCCATCAAATAATAACTTTGTTATTGCCAGCTGGGAAATGTGTGTATGAATAGCAAATTCCTTGCAGTCATTCTCCGCCCGGTGAGACGAAGTTACAACATAGAAGAGACATGAGACAAGAGAGTTGAGTGAAAGCCTAAGAAGAAAAGACCGGAAGTTACAGATTTCTCCTTCTCAAGACAAGACGCCGAGATGGCGGTAACTTTGCCTTCTTTTTGTAAATCTCACAACGTCGTCTGAATTCCTGTCCAATATGCTCTTCAACAAGGTAAAAACGCTGTCAGACCTTTTCCATACAAACTCTGCAACAATAGAGAGGTGCTGAATATATGTTGAGAAAGTGAATTTCTAAGTTATGTAAGAAGTGATTTTATCTCAGGAATGCAAGCTCAAATGGTCGTGATGATTTACAGATGACAAAAACATTTGTTGTCTTTTAGATTTTTTCAAATAATCACCTGTGATGCAACATCTGCTTATTATTTCAAGCAACATTTACAGACGTTGTTTACCATAATACAAAGAGGAAGAGCAGGGCAGCCGTAGATGTTTCATCAAGAAAAAAGGCCAATTTTTGAATGCCTTTAGAAGATTGGCCAATGATCCAGACACCTTCGGTTGCCCTGCCTCCCGCTATTGATCACTATACAGATATGCAGGGATTACTTTTTTGATTGACCTCTGGTTTACCATGACTGGCAATTTTTCTATAAAAACAAGGTCATTCAATTATCCCTACTTTCAGTTAACAGATTGGCTATAGAATATCAGTAGGATGATAAATTCTTCAAACAGTCTGCAGTCGCCGTGAGAGAATAAAACTTTGCTGACTTTACATGTTGTTTGTGTACTTTAGCGGTAATGAGAAAAAATGTTGAAGAAGTGTTGAGGTTGTTTGGATAAAACTTACATTTCAAGGATTCTGAAGATAACAAACATGAACATTTCTGATGAAAAAGTTAGAACACAATATTTTCATCAAATCTCAACAGATGTAACCACCACGAGACATGGGACTCTGTTGAGGTTACATCTGTTTGAGATTTGATAAATTTATCAATTGCCAGGTTACTTGTCTAAACAATATTTTCAGTCAAAAGAGTCATGATTTTATGACAACTTCACCGTGTCACTAGTATTTTCCTAGTTCACCGAGTTGATGACAAGTGCTTCAAAAGAGAGCTCAGTAAAATGCTCGTCCCCACGTGTCTAATTCATCATCATCCTCACGTGTTTTCTTATTGAAAAATTGCAATTTGTAAATAGAGTGATTTTCATATTTTGAGCACTGCTCAGCAGATACAGTACCGGATGCAAGTCTATCATAGGTCATTTGAAAGCTGAGAATTCAAGCTCTCGAATGATGCATAGCACGTCTATGTGCGAGACGATTAGAAAGCATGAGAATCGATTGAATTTCAGCGAAATTAATGTGGTCCGCTTTATATGATCAGCTCTGTTGGTGCATAATTCATTTGTGTAAGTAAAAACGCGAATTCCAAATAGCAAAGACGCACTTTATTTGCAGACGTGGATATTTATACCTGTATAACAATGGCATAAAACAACTCACGAAACATGCACAATAATGAAATGTTATTATCATGAAACGTCACCAGAACACTTGATAATAGGATGTCAGGCATGCGGTCGAGAGTCGGATTGCTATGTCCTAAGACAGTGAACAACAGAGAATTAGAAATACAACACGCTCACACGCTCCCTAGTTTCTTAAGAAACTAATATACAAAAGTATATATTATATACGAAACAATATAAGGTCTGCTATCTGTAATCAACGACATGGTCACCTTGAAAAATAGGTCTTTTAGTCACGCGACTACTCCTTCGGGGTACCGCCTCAGAATCAATTTCGACATCGCTATCATTCGTCAAAGAGCAGTATTTCGTTTCTAAGTCGACTTCGGTAGATTCCCTGCAATAAGGTACCAGTCTTAAATGCGATACATGACGAGAGACATTTATATCATCTAACTCAACTGAAACACTCGAAATGATTTTTGTCACGACGTGTGGACCGCTCCAAACGTCATCACATCGGGAGGAAGGAGGCTTAAGAAAAACTTTATCGCCAACAAGAAAAGGATTACGGTCTTTATCAAAGTAATTATCGTTTACCTCGTAATTCAATTTGGGTCGTTCTATCTCAATGCGATCAGCTGTAACATCCGGCTTTCTAGACTTCGCACAGAAAACTAATTCGTAAGGTGTTGAATCGTTTTTACCTTTTGTATTATTAACCCAGAAAACGGCCTCTGCGAGGGATTTTCCTGTACGCTTTACGGTTCTCTTAACGGTACGATGAACCCGCTCAACCAACGAGTTTCCCTGGGGCCTATAAGCGGAAGTCAAGACCTGTTGAACTTTCCACTTATCTAACAGCTCATTAAACTCGCGGCTACGGAAAACTGTCCCGTTATCACTCATTATGTACGCTGGGGGACCAAATTCTGCGAAGATCTGTTCAATGTTGAAAGCTATCTCAGTGGAGGATTCATTTCTTAAGCTACGCCAGATTGTAAATCTGGAAGCAGTATCGATAACGGATAAATAAGGTCTACCGTCTACATGAGTTACATCAGTGCCTAAAACTTCCCAAACATTATTCGCGGATATCGATCCTTTGTCCCAACTAAAGCGATTCGAAGGGTCTATGCGGGTACAAGTTGCACAATCGCCAATGACGGCCTTAATATCAGATTTTGAAACGGATTTATTTTTATACCGCTCTTTACATAATTCATATGTTCGATTCGTGCCAAAATGGTTGATTTCATGAACAAACTTGATGTCAGCGTAATCAACGCTATCTAGCTTCTCCCTGACCCATGAATTAGGCACTCTAGTCAATGAATCTGCTTTGTTTAAACTTGACTCAATCCAAACGACCTGTACTGCCAACTGTTCCTCACGGATAATGTCTGAAATAATATTAAGTCTACGCTTAATCAAAACTTCTGCGAGTGCACGAGTCTTAACATTTCTTGTCTTATGAATAACAGATTGCAACCATCTATAAACTGAGATGGAGTCAGTTTTGATCGTAATGTCCCTCTTACCCCATTTTAAGGCAAGATTCAGGCCTTTGATAGCTGCGTCTAATTCAGACCGGTTTATATGCGTAGCATCATCCTTCGGGCGCAGCCAAGCCGCATCCTCGACCACCTGACCTTCAACCTCTAAATAAACCCCGTAGGCTAGAGAACTGGAGTCAGTCCAGACCGTGATTGGAGCTTTAGGATCAACCTCCCACATGCCTCCGACAGGGTCAGACACTTTCAGTCGAACATCTATTTCTCGAATCAAACTCATTATTTTTTCCGAAACTGGGTCATCCCACCTAGTATGATCTTCGGCAGTGCACCGCTGTACAAACGCGCAGGCGACTCGAAGCCATCCCGCCACGGGGTAATGTCCTAAACATTCTCCTATGTACTTATGTGCTTCACGCCGCGTAAGAATGTTAGCTATTAAGGGCAGAGAACCGTCTCTGCGCCATCTCAACCCTGAGTCCACACATAGTCCCAGTAATCTAACGTCTCCTTTACCAACTTTTTGTGACTCTTTTGTTATAAGGCCCCAATTATTCAGATGGGACCTGACCTTTTCGCATGAGACAACCGATTCAGAGACATATATATCGTCAATGTAACTAGAAGTACCTTCCTTGATTTTCTGGTCACCCTGCAATACTCGTGTAACTATAGCTGTCATTATTTTTGGGGCTGAGGCCAAGCCGAAACCAAGCCTCGTCAACAGAAAGTCACTTCCTTTCCACCTAACAGCTTGGTATGCCCATAAACTCGGATCAATTTCTACCTGTAGATAGGCACGCTTCAAATCAATAATAGAACACTTAGGCCCCAGTTGCCGCCACTGACGCAACGTGTCAGCACAAGTAGGAGTAGCTTCAGCAGTATGAGACTCAATGGATTCGTTTAAACTTCTATAGTCCAAGACAGGGCGAACTTTAAACGGTATCGCCCTTCTGCTGACGCACAGCAATAATCGGTAAGTACCTTTTTATTTTCCCATGGAAACTTACGTCATGCCTTACTAATATGCCCTCATTAATCCAGTCATTTATTTCAGCATCACACGGTGATTTATCCTGCTCATCGATAATATTATACGGTATCTTACAATCGGATCCTGGTTCTAAATTTTGTCTCCAATTCCACCTTACGCACCATCTACTTCCATTAAAAGTAGCAACAAAATCCTTATCATGAATATCATCACTATGCAATACCGAAACTACAGGCCCTTTACTATAGGGAAAATCTACTTTTAGCTCAGTACCTGGACGTACGCGTGGATGTAATATTAAACCCGTTCTCTCAAATACATTCGAACCCAAAATGATATCAATACCAGTAGTAGATCAGTTTCTAAGACTACATATGCATTAATGGGTCCCAGCTCTTCATTATTATCAGTTATCACACTACTCAAAACAACATACGTATACGCACATACATTATGCCTACCAAAAGATTGAAGACTAATGTAGGACCTAGACCGACTCTCATTCCCAACCACATGCTCACCAATGACAGAAGTCACAGATCCAGTGTCGATCAGCGCGTTCATCCTTTGCCCATTGACATTCATTGGGCGTGAGATTTGTGCACCGGTGATTTCCGTCGCCGCAGCCATGCTCGCACTTGCCTGTTGTTGACGGTGTGGACAAAATCGCTGAATATGCCCTTTCTCGTTACAAAAGAAACAGGTGATAATACAGCTGGCCTTCTCATGGCCAAAGCGGCGACAGCCTTGACAGCGAACCATTTGCTTGGAGACTTTCATTTGGCTGTTTTGCGGACCCATCGTCGCAGCGACTGCGGTGGGTAAGGCATCTCGAGTTGCCAAAAGCGCCTTCGCCGTAGACAGAACATCTTGGAGCTTCATATCTTCGCCGTCTTGGATATACACCTTCTCCTTTACATCAGCTGGTAACGCATCGATCACAGCTAACGATACCAGCTCCTCATCAGGATCTTTGCCAGTGATAACCTTCAACAATGTCTTTGCATCATCTGCGATGATGTCGATCTGTTCGCCAGGCCACAAACGGAGGGATTTGAGTTTTAGCCAGGCACTTGCCTTGTTAAGTCCATAAACTCTCTTCAAAGCCTTCATCACAACTTTAAAGTCAATTTTATCTGTTGGCTCCAATTGATCCCAGGTCGCGAAAGCAGGACCATCCAAAAATAGAGGCATCATTCGAGCCATCTCAGCCTCTAAATCCTTTGGGGCGGTTACTATAGACACCGCTGTCTCGTATCGTCTGAACCATTGATCAATATTTTCATCACGCTCACCCTTGAATCTCTTCACGATATCGACCAACTTTAACGAGCCGCTCATGTTCAGCAAGACAAACGGCCGTGATAGCTTGTAAGTAAAAACGCGAATTCCAAATAGCAAAGACGCACTTTATTTGCAGACGTGGATATTTATACCTGTATAACAATGGCATAAAACAACTCACGAAACATGCACAATAATGAAATGTTATTATCATGAAACGTCACCAGAACACTTGATAATAGGATGTCAGGCATGCGGTCGAGAGTCGGATTGCTATGTCCTAAGACAGTGAACAACAGAGAATTAGAAATACAACACGCTCACAAGTATATTTTGTATATACAAGTATCTCTATATTTTAATATTTTCAAGATAACTTTTGAAACTCTATTTTATTTTATAGGCACGTGGAATTATTTATTCACTTGCTTCAATAGTTAATTATCACTGTAATTATGATGCATGAACTTAAGACTAATAAAATTTATCACTATTCACATCCAATGAAAATTATAGTTGCATGTATTTCATTTAATGAGTTTACTCAAGTCACTAGCCAAATTGATATAAAGTTATTATGTGACTTGTGAAATACGCAGGCCCATGTAGCCTAATTCGCTAAAGTGAAATAAAAGAGTGAAAAATTCAAAATCAAGAGTTAGCGGCTTACCATCCTGAGAGATGCTGAGCTGCTTAATGGGTAGAATTCTCAGTGAAGATTGGGGCTCAGCTGATGATAGTCTCAGCTGCATAATTCCTTTATTTGTAGAAGAGAATCACAAAGCTCAAACAATGGTCAAAGAAATGTAACTCTCAACATACTTGCATAAAATCGCCTTAAATTGATTCACTGCAATGCCACGAACTCACGATCCCACGAAGTATTGTCGGTCAGTCCCAATCTTGGAAGGTCTGGGCTGAACATGTGTCTTCTTGTAGTGATTGTGTCCTGAGTTGTGATCAGCCCGGTTAATATCTGCTCCCACAACCCTGACCATAAACAGCTCAATTATTCTGCCTGAAACTGCAGCAAATTTCAAATTCCTTATTCGATATCACTATTGGAGCACCAGTCCGGCAGCCAGAACGAGTTTCTGCAACGAGGCCGAAACTGAGACTTTCACAGAATGATGCACACCCTATGCCTACTACGAATCGGCACGTCTACCGAAATGTAATGAGTTCCTCTTCTTGTCAGACAGGATCAAGGAAAAACACATGTAAATCCAATGGGATGCAAATTGCAGTTTTTGACTAAAATGAAATTTTTGCATGCTTTCTCAGATTAAACGAAAAGTACTAAGTCCAGAGTCATAATTTTTTACATCGAATGTCTTCAAGTCATTTCCTTTCATGTTCATTCACCCCTGTCTGTAAAGCTAAACACATTTTGATTTGGCGAGCCTCTTAATGTTGGCAAACACAAACATTTTGAGCTACTTTATCCACATTCAACCACATTCTCACATATATGGTCGATTAGATGCATGATCAAAGCACATGTACATCATAGGAAATGACCTGAAGACATTCCATGCCAAAAATTATGACTCTGGGCTTAGCACTTTTCGTTTCATCAGAGAAAATATACAAAATTTCATTTTAGCCAAAAACTGCAATCTGCGACCCATTGGATTTACATGTGTTTTTCCTTGATCCTGTCTGACAAGAAGAGGAACTCACTAGAACTCGGCAGACGTGCCGATTCGAAGTAGGTATAGGGTGTACATCATTCTGTGAAAGTCTCATTTTCGGCCTCGTTCCGTGCAGAAACTCGTTCTGGCTGCCGGACTAAATGGAAATGTTGAAGAAAAAAAAGATATCTATTGATTTCTGATGAATGATAGAAATTTGCGTGTCCATGTGAAAGAACTTGTGATGTCTATGACTGCGAGATATCTCTGATTGATGATCTTCAATTAATAGCATTCAATATCCTTAACTTATCTCTTTACGCATAAAAAAACAACTCCTGTGGCCCTTTCCCTACTTCCCTTTGTGTCTTTTCTCTCTCTCCCTCGTCTCTCGTCCGTCGACAAAGAGTTGGACCCTAGCCTGCAAATTCGCCATCCTCTACCACACCATCGCTTTCAATTCTCGGTCAAATCAGTCCATATTAAGCTTTGGCGGACTCTTGCCTGCAGCGAGCAATATCCGGCCTACGACCTCCTCAGTCATAAATCATCCAGTCCCCTCATTCTCTTCCTATCTTTCTAGAAGCTGCGAGATTCAGGGACATATTGGAAGTTGACGACACTTTGAAAATGTGAAGATCGACAGAAATGAATGGAAGATATCAGCTCACATCAGATGCAGAATACAAAAGATTTTCAGAAACTCGAGTTTAGCTAATGAGATGATGTATCGTGTAATAAGTGCCATACTAACTTCACTACCATCAGGAACAGCACTGTACTCTCCTTGTGGGCCTGCACAATCGATCGATTGTTTAAATCTTCACCTGTATCCTTCTCCGCATAGTCCGCGAGCACGACATTGCACCGGGAACGAGGCCTTGCCTGAAGCCTTTACATAACATTGAACACTTCTTGACCAGTGCTTCTAAAAATCATGTTTTTGTAGATGTTTTCATACTGAAAAGCATCGTCTTTTTCGGCTTTTCAAAGAAGCAATGCAGTTGCTACATTCGAAGGAGAATCTTCCACATTTCATACACGCATATCTCACTCGTATTCTTTGCACAAATCAATCTTATCAGTCTCATTTTGTATCCATAAGTGACTTGTAAGAGCAAATTTATTCTGACATCGTAAATTGCAATGATTAAGAAGACTAATTACCAAAATTCAGTCAAAATTGGCAGCTGTAAATTTTGAGTTGCTATTTTTAGTACGAGGATGAGCGAGTTGGGATAATCGAATACCGCCATAGGAAAGTTCACACCCGAAATATATTGCAGCGTGGATTTCATGTCATTCATACTTGAGAAGTTAAGGAGGTGGCGAATTTTAGGTAAACTTTTAGGTATCATTTCGTGGAAGTGTAATTAGCGTCAAATCCATCACAAAGGCCGAAATGGGTTGCTAAAAACAATACCGTTGCATGAAGTTGCAATTCCGTTGACCAAACGAAATACTAACTACACTTTCCCCACTGGGCTTTAAAGCCAATATTCATTGTAGTTTGTATAAGAAAATCTCATATCAAATGTCATAATTTGTGAATTTTTTAACTAAACAAAGCACATACTTTATGAAGCGAAGAAACTTTTTTAAATTTTTTAACAATTAAAGTCTGTTTTAGAACTGGCCATGCTCATAACCCTACTCTTGACTATAATAGGTACACATTTCCGGAACTAAGCCTGTCTCTCATAAATAGCTTGGATTGAAAAACCCCAAATAGAAGAATGTTAGCATATTGGTTATAAACAAAATTTTTCATGAGTTAAGTCGGCAGATTGAAGTTGAATAGCTGTTTCTTCAATATTATTGTATAGGAAGCGTCTAGTGATGCGCTTTCACATGAGAAGTCTTTTTTATAGAATCTCTCCTCTTTAGCATCACATTCATATGTGTATATACTTGGAATCAAATATGCTAAGTTCTTATCTAATTACTCCTTTCCTATCTGTTCTCTTTACGTCACCAACTTCATAAAATGACAATTCAATAAGGAATTCGAGAATCCGTTCACATCAGATTTTGACAGAGTAATCGTCGGATATGAACATACAATTCAATGCACAGAGAGGTTATACTTGCACAAGTACAATTTCTTTCAATATCAAAATTATGCTCAATGTCTCATTGACAATGGTCAGCCAGTCGTTCGTCTTGAATCTCTTTGATGGTGGTGCAGCTACACCGATTGCTTTATATTCTTCTGTTCGGTACAGACAGACATAACATGCATGACGCCAAAGTGTCTGCATGATGTGATTGCGATTGAGTACTTGTACTGAGTACTTCCTGTACGCTTTAGATACACTGAGTGCTGCTCCTTCATAATCTGTCTCTGGACATGGTGGAGGCGAAGCCGATAAAAGATTTGATTCACTTCATCCACTTCCAAATATTTTCATGTCACTGGTTATCCGAGTGTGTGTGCTTAGCATGAGTATCAAATTGTCATGAAATTCAACTACACCATTTCCATGTTAAGTTCAGAACTCTGAATTTATATTTGCGACTTCATCATTTCTTTATGCGAATATGTCATTTTAATTTCAGATTTATTCAAAACAGTTTACTAATTGATCACTTATTTTTAATCACTTAAGAATTGGTCACTTTAATTTCAGCGTTCATCACATATATTTGATCTTTCAATTCTTATATTTAAGACAATAGAAAATATTTCAGAATAAATCGCTTATTTTCAAGAATTCAGCATTTATATATCATCATTGAGAATTAGTCACTTATAATTCAGATATCATCATTTATATTTCAGAAAACACGAATTAAATTCCATTCTGTCAGTTTTATATTGAGAAGAAATCACTTTAATTCGAGAGCGAAATTCATGACACAACAGTTATCCGAGATCATTTATAAGTGGCCTTTGTAATCAAAAGTCAATGATTTCATACTGAAGGTCTGCAACAATGGAGATGTCAGATAACTGTGCTATCTGTCTTCGGACAATGTTGAAGGACAGCTTACGTCGTTTACTGCCTTGTTTTCATTACCTGCATCAACAATGTTTTTCTCAAATAGTAGAAGATAATAATCCGAGGTGCCCCATTTGCCGTGAAGACATAGAAGATTCTGAAGTGGTCGAACATCGAAATTATAAGAAATATCTACCAAAGGACAGAGAACGAATAGTCGAATGTGCAGACAAAGGTGGAGACTGGCGTGGCCTATCAAAATCACTCAATGTAAATATGAAGACTGCCTACGGATGGGTTTGAAGTGGCGAGACAAGTGGAAAAGCTCGAGGTGGATATAAGCAAAAAATCCTGAGCGATGAGCAGATGGCTGTGGTTCTCAACAAAGTGGAAGATGATCCTGAAGTAACGTTGAAACAATTGAAAGCGTTCATACTTGATCAATTTCATTTGAATATTGCAATTTCAACTGTTGGAAATTATCTTGAATCTCAATTATACACGATCAAGAAATTTCATCATTGCCCGATCACAATGAACACCCCAACTAACAAACAAGCTAGGAAGGCGTGGAAGCACTTAATGGTTACATTCAAGATGGGAAAGACATTGTATGGATTGATGAAACTAATTTCAACTTATTCACAAGACGAGCGCATGGATGGAGCAGAAAAGGAACACGAGCCGTTCAGGACAGACCATCGTCGCGTGGACCAAATATCCACGTCATTGGAGCAATATCGTGTGAAGGAATCGTACTGATGACCATGCGAAGAGGTGAATGAAGCTTGTAATGAATGGATCAGACAAGTTTTGACTACATGGACGAACAAAGGGAACAATATTGGCAGCCTGGTCATCGTATGTGATAACGCCCCGTGTCATTCACGAATTGAAAATGAATTAGAAGGTACTGGAGCACAGCTGCTGAGATTGGGGCCATATTCGCCACCTTTGAATCCAATTGAAACGGTCTGGTCCCAACTGAAGTCGGCGGTCCCACCTCCACCACCTCCAGCAGCAGGGGTCGGCGTTGTAGAACACAGGATTAAACATTTGGAAGACAAAGTACGGCATGGACTTAACAGTCTCAATGATCAGGTCTGTGTTCGGGCTGCACAGCATGCTTCAAGTTTTTACGGCGATGTGGTAGCTCTACAAGACTTAAGAGCAGGTGAATAACGGCAACTTTTGTTTTTGAGTGAAATATTTTTAATTTTAAAATATAGTGATGGAATAAAAATGATTTCTTCTCAATATAAAACTGACAGAATGGAATTTAATTCGTGTTTTCTGAAATAGAAATGCTGATTTCTGAAATATAAATGATGGAGTCGCAACTTCAATTCTAATCTGAAATATAAATGATGATATCTGAATTATAAATGACTAATTCTCAATGATGATATATAAATGCTGAATTCTTGAAAATAAGCGATTTATTCTGAAATATTTTCTATTGTCTTAAATATAGGAATTGAAAGATCAAATATATGTGATGAACGCTGAAATTAAAGTGACCAATTCTTAAGTGATTAAAAATAAGTGATCAATTAGTAAACTGTTTTGAATAAATCTGAAATTAAAATTAACAACAATGAAATTAAATAAACAATAGATCAAATTGCCATCCAAAAGATGTGCGGCTGGTAATATTCGAACCTACGACCAAGGTTAACTAGACCTGTGCTCTAACCAACTGAGCTACGAGCCACTTACGCGACTCTGTCAATTGGAAGGATCAAACCCTTCACCACCACACATCAGTTGTCAAGGCAATAATAATCAATGGATAAATAACACGTCACAATTGTGACCGCCGACATTAAGGCAAGTAGCGGGGATCGATTGTCCACCAAAGCATCTTAAGCCATGTCGTGATTGCAATTAACAACAATGAAATTAAATAAACAATAGATCAAATTGCCATGCAAAAGATGTGCGGCTGGTAGGATTCGCATATTCGCATAGGATATGCATAATGACATATTCGCATTAAGAAATGATGAAGTCGCAAATATTAATTCAGAGTTCTGAACTTAACATGGAAATGGTG